>MU226251.1:1428391-1455085 GCA_018584345.1 Thuja plicata
AGAATGAAGCTAGGGCTAAGGAAGTTAAGTAGGTAATCGAGGAGCTTGACAAGCTTCAAGAGGATTTTGATTTAGAACAGTTTCTAGGATTACCAGAAGTCGCAAATACAGAGTTTGATATAATTGATACAGTTAGGAAATGAACTTAAGGTCAATAAACACAACCGCTTGAGGATAACACTAGTGGGGAATAAAAAATGATGATTCCAGAGGACAATTTCACAGATTTGGGTTAACATGAAGAATGGTTTAAACAAGAAAACAATAATTTTTTCTAATCTTTTTCTAGTTTCAATTGGGTTGTTGATAACCCACTCTTTGAGATGAATGTAAGGTATCTCTTGTTTTAGGGTTTCCAACTTGTGATAATATCTTAATAGCACAGTGGAATCCACCTTTGAGGATATCGAGGTATCTCCTAGTTCAGAGTTATCACAAGGATTGAGGATTTGGAATCACAAATTCTCTGGATTCATTGGGGTAAGTAAAAACCTAGACGATAATTCTAATATGAAGGAAAAAACAAATGCAATTTTTTATGTTTCTCTTAGAATGCCCATTCCTTATTCTATTTCTATCATGTGCGGTGACTAGAAGTGTTTTAGCAAGATAGAAAATGCCAAGAGTACATTTGTTGCTAACATATTAGGTGAAAATGTGAGGATGAGAAGCATGTGAGAGAAAATGGTTCCATTGGGTACAAAGACAATTTTTTTTTTTGTATTTGATTTTAGGATAAAACAAAAGATTTTGAAGGCCTTGCATGATACACTCGTGGTATATTATAAATCCTACAATATTTGTAGATATATAAGAGAGATTTACATGGAGGTGTGTTGAGAAGGAAGGTCTCAAAACACATTAGAGAATAAATCACCTATTACTAGAATGTAAAAAACCAAGTCTTTTTGGGAAGTTAATTCCAGCCATGACTTATGCTCCAACAAGACTGGGAAAGTGTGCTCATGGACTTCGGCACAAGAATTCCCAAGTTGTTTTGCTTGTGTAGTAGTAAGGTTTCTTCTAGAATTAGACAACCAAAGCTAGTGAATATGTGGATGGAAGTAGACTTGAGAAATGGTACCTCAAATCATTGACATGTATGAAATGGTTGCATCTTAGAGATTTCTACTATAATAGCATTCATCAAGTACGCACTAGTTTGTTCCCACTTAAGGCATTGCGTGTTTGTGGTGCGCTAATGTTCGATGGTTTGGTGTTCATATAAAGTAGATTTCCATTCATATGGGGATGTCACAATAGTATTCATAGTTTGTTTGGTCATATTGGAGCTTTCAAGAATGGGAAATGTAATATTTGGGTGGTAGTTGATAGCCAAATATATGGTGCTTGGAAAGTAGCAAACTTCCAAGTGATGTAGTCACTTTTGGAAGCATATCAAAGGTGAACATTTCAAAAATTTCCGAGGATGATTTAATATGCTGAAAATTGTAGAGTTTCCATTAGGAAGAGATGGAGAATTTAACTTGCATTACTAGAGGGCAAACAATTTTTGGTAAGGGTAAACTTGTCATACCCTATTTTCAATAAATTTGTGTTTGTGGACCAAAAGGCCTATCGCCCATTTCTAATGTCTCCCTGGGTCAAAGTTTGTGGGTGTTCTCCCTTTTCATCCCCCATGCGCCTATCGGTCTCAAAAAGGTCTAAATTTAGAGGTATGATCAATTTACTAATTCTATGCAAGTTATCGAAGTTTTTGTGTTTCCTTCCCAATGTGCAATTTTGTCTTTACTTTTCCTTTATTCCTATTAGAGTATTGGACTTTCCCTTACACACCTACCCTTTTCATGATCTCCCCTGACCTCTGAAACCCCAACTCAACCCTTTGCACTAGTGCTTTGTCAAAGTTGGAGTTTTGGCCTTCCCCTTACCAAGGTACTTGTTATGAAGTATGCCCAAACCTTGATTCCCAAAATGTTACACCACATCAGCTAATTTGGTTGTAGATTCAAATATCTCCCTATTTGGGTACTTAGTATGCTATACTTCTGAACTTTGACCCTTGACTTTTGGCATGAGTCATGAGGTATATCTGACCCCCAAACTACACCTTTCTCTTTATTCCAATTGGGATATTGGACTTTCCCATTTGAGCATGACTTTCCTTCTAATTTTGTTTTGTTCCGTTGTTTCCATTGGAACTTCCATATTCTCCTTCCTAGCATCCCTTTCCTTCAACCCTTACTCTTTCCCTTGCCTTTGTTGGAGATTCAGACTTCCTCTTATTGGTACACGTCACTTTTGAGCCCTAATCATCGACAAGAGGAAAGAGTCACAAGGTACTCCCAACCTTAAACTTCAAAACTCTTGCTTGTTGCATTGTTCATGTCCACCTACCTCCCAACATGACGTAGGTTACCATTATTGAATTGATGGGATGCCGCAACTAATCTAGAAGGTTTTCCCATTCAGAAACAACTATTCATCTCAGGTTTGTGGATTCTCTTGTATTGCCAGCAATGAATAATAATGCAAACTTTTGTTGCCATTAAGCAGAGGACATTTGTGGATCATAGAGAAACTTTCCCCCATGCTTATTGTAATGTCCCCATTTTCATGAGCATCAGAGTTTGAGGGATTAGCCTATTATCTTGTCCCTCATAGGCTAATGAGGTTGGTTAGAGGGTCCTTTGAGGGATGCATCTTCTTCAGTGGTCAGGGTTTTGCAGGTTTGGCTTTCGTTTGAGGTCTCCAAGACTCCGTATGCAGTAATTGCTATTTATAGTAAGTCTCGAGGGGGTTAGTGAGGGACCCTTGCTATTTTTAGAAATGGGGTATGGTCGTATGCGGCTTGATTAGGTCAGCTTCCAGTTCAGACAACATGCAGAGATGATGAGTAATAATGGAGATATTAATATTTATTTGGTTAAAATAAATATTAATAGTTTTGAGCTTATATCGTAAAGTTATAATATAATTTTATATTATAACTTAAGTCACTTAAGTGAAGGGTCAATTTATCATAGATGGGGCCAAGTGAACAATTAATTTTAAAAGAATTATTTGCACACCAACTATAGAGTTTTAAGTGAAAAGAATTAAAAAGTGGGAATTTATCTTTTATCCCACATTGGCCAGAAAGTGTTTGAGCTCCCACAAGAAAAGAATAAAAGAGACTTAAGAGCTCATTTTGATTATGTTTTTATGATTATTATTGAACTTTGGTTGATTTTTGCTCTTTCTTGGAAAACAAGGGTTTCTACTTGCAGCCGCCATTGGAGAACGAAAAATCTTCATGTTGCAGCCACTTGAGTTGGTGAAATATCCAGTGAATTTGGCATTCAAGAGAGCTTCATTCGGGAGTTATATTTGTGCTTAAAAGTGAAGAATTTCATCTAGGGTTTGAAGGATTGGAAGGTAAATCTACAATAGACCTGGAGATTCATTCTTGGCAGCCATTCTATATCAGATTTTTACTATTTAATAGTTGCTACAGTACCCATGAACAATGACACTACAATACTTGTGAACAGTAGTTGCTACAATACCTTCCTCTTGACACTTGGGGTTTATATCAAGCAATGGTTAAAGTTTGTCAAGTGTAGATTGCATACTTGTAGGAGAATATTTATGGGACTTTGATTGCTGGTTTGCAGTTCCAGAATTCATAACAGTTTTCAGACCTGCAGTTCATTCCAGGTTTTATTCTTCACATATGCAAGTATTTACATTGTAAGTCTGAAGCATAAGTATGTCAATTCATATCAGCCATAAGGGCATCTTAATGAGCTTATTTGTGAATAAACAGTCACTAATTTTATCATTGCAATCAGAGTTGTAATCAATCATTTCATATCAGCGAATCATAGTTTTCAAACTTAAATAAAGTTGTGCATACCAACTGTTTGTCTCAATGACAAACTGATGTAGGTTATTACTTGCATCTCTTTCAGTTAAAGGAAGTTTGGAGTTAACGTGCCAAGTGTTTGTAATAAAGTCCACTAAGCTGTAGGAGCATTACTCACGTCAATTCAGTCATATATATGTTCATTGAAAGATTGCCTCTAGCTGCAGCATTGCATCCCCTTTATTTTTGTCTTTAGATTACTTCTTTGAATTCTTTCAATCATCAAAACAAACATAATATAGTTTAGCAGTTAGAGCCACCGAA
Source organism: Thuja plicata (assembly GCA_018584345.1). Classification (NCBI taxonomy): domain Eukaryota; kingdom Viridiplantae; phylum Streptophyta; class Pinopsida; order Cupressales; family Cupressaceae; genus Thuja; species Thuja plicata. Next base: position 1,432,524 of record MU226251.1, read on the forward strand.
GGGTTCTTACACTTATGCAACGCATATAGGCTCACATGGGTACACTTATAAGCATGATTCAAGGGGAAATGATAGCCAATAGGTATGGGCGTTGCTAACAAAATATCAATCAAGGGATCATGGAATTTAGTGCAAGGCTTGACATCCTTCTTTGGGTATTAAGGGCCCAAAAAACTTCATTTGGAGATCATCAATCATTTTACTCCTAAAAATCCCTCTTCAATACTTTGATTTTGATTTGAGTATGAAAACCCTTGGATTTGCCAAAGATTAGAGGATGAAATTCTTTGGTTTTGAGAATTGGAGGATGAAAACTCTTTTGGTTATGTATGACAATCTCATCTAGAGATTGTGAATATGCTTCACGAGTTGTAGGTTCCAGCTGTCATGGGTTTATGCAATTGATAGCTATTTGTTGTAGTTTTCAATATAGTATTTTCAGCTTGTTGTTACTACTCTACTAGTATATGGCAACGTATTTTCAAACTCATTTAATATAAGTAAGGTTTTGCAATTTGTCTTACATATTTGTGAACTTGAATAGTACTCTAGGTTATCAATGACATTGTTCAAATGTGAAGGGGAATTTCTGGGTTTTGTCAGATTTGGGTAAAAATACATAAACTTAAATTTTATTTCCCAAAATATTACTTGGGTACATGACAATCTAACATTTGGAAGATTGCTTTCATATTTAAAGAAACTTGTTGGAGTGGTTGGTTATGCCCTTTGGTTTGACCAATGCATGACACTTTCATGTTGATGATGATTGATGTAATTAAACCTTTTGTAGATTCTATTTTGGTCATATATATAGATGATATCTTCATCTTCAATAGGACCTGGGAAGAGCACCTAAAAATGTTCAACAAGTTCTTTTAACCCCCACTAAAATCTAAGCATTGTGCCAATGTAGAGAATTGCTATTTGAAATGTAGATAATCCATTGCCTTGGCTATATTGTCGACATAGATGGCGAATGTGTCGACTTGGAAAAGATTTAGGTTGTTAGAGATTGGCTACGCCCTAAAAATTTCATAGAGCTCAAGAGCTTTGTGGGTCCAACCATATTCTATTGAACATTCATGCTTGGAATTTATCATATTACATGCCCTCTAAAACAAGCAATAAAAGGGGTGATAAAGAAAAAAGGTTCATATGAACAATTGAAGCAAAGGCTATGTTTGGCACTAGTTCTTGTTTTTCTCAATTTGTAGTAGTCTTTTGAGATCAAGACAAAAGTCTAAGAGTAGGTATTAGTAGTGGTTCTTATGGAACTTGGTCATCCTATTGTCTACTATAGTGGACCTTTTTTGACAGAATGCACAATCATACAACATATGATAGAAAATTATGCTATTGTCTAGGTCGACAAGCAATAGAAGCATTGCATATTGGGAAGATAAACATCATATACACATAATACAAACCTCTATAGTTCATGCAAACTCAAGGCAAGCTACAAAATGACCAACATCAGAAGCGTTTTGCACATCTCCCATAGTTCCACCTGAACATTCAACACAAGAAAGGAAGTCCTAATAGGGTTTCCAATTGCATAAATTACAATCTTGATGATGATTCTAGTCTCTTGTGGGCGTGGGATATTAGAATGTTCCCTATGATATTTTTTTTCTCTATTAACTATCATTTATATTATATTACTTAGTAAAACATCGAGAGTTAACAGCAGTGCATATTACAAAAAATTACATTTCCCCCTATCTAAGGTGAGAATCATATAATCGGACAGTTTAAACTATATCAAAAGATACTATCAAAATTGACAAAAACCCCCTCCAATTCTATCTAGGGAACCAGGCAGTCCACGACAGCTTATGATCTGCCCACTTTAGCCTCAGGTCATCAGGTAGGATGGAGAAGTAAGCCTCCCACGGGAGGGGAGGTCGTGATGCTATGGGTGGAACATAGGTGGAGTCTCTGGCTGCCTGCATGTTCTAGTTTTGTGCGGTATTGACCTGTGGGTCAAGGTCGTGATTAGACTCGCTGCTTCTATCAGTCAGCTCTCCCACTACCTGTGCCTCCTGGGTTGGATCAGACACTGCTCCTTCATCTGCCCTAATGACCTCCGCGACATCACCACCTTGAATCTGCGGCCTGTGTCCTGCCTCGAGCTCTGCTCCCGTAGATGTGGTGTTCCCAACAGTCAAGTCTACCTCCCTGTCTGTCTGCACCTGCTTCCCTTTTCTTTGGTCTTTAATCTGCTGAAGCATCTGCTCTAGGGTGATCTCAAATTCTTGATCCCATATGGCCCTGGTGGATTCCTTCCATACCACCTGTTCCTTGTCCAGCACATTTCTTACATTCTTCATGACTTTTGGAGCTTGCTGCTCTTTAGCCTGGAAGATTAGAGTAACCTGCGAAGCAATGTTAAAAAGAGTGAGCCTCCTCAGAGACTCAGTGAGAATTCTACTCCTACCATTGAAGACATCATCATTCCTATATTTCCAAATATGCCAAAGAATATAAAAAGAAAGAGTGGACCAAAACGTGTTGCATCTTTTATCCAGTCCTGCTAATGATCCAGAGAATACATCAATGATATGGAAGTCAGTGGTAGGTTTCAGGCCAAAGAGGTTCCATATAAACATGGCGAACTGACAGTCAAGAAGGATATGAGTCAAGGATTCAGGTTCCGAGCAATAGGAGCATAAGTTGAGTTCACCAGTTGGTTTTTTGATAGGCAACCTATGCAGAAGACAACGCCACATGAAGCAGAGGACTTTGGGTTCAGCCGGGGTGTGCCATAGGATTTTGAGGTTCTTACTCTCGGTGTCGGGGTCTAGGTTCACATTCCATTTCCCATTTATGTGCTCAATGATGGTGTTGGTGTCCGCAAGGAGTTTATAAACAACTTTGGTTTTGGTTTTGCATAATGAGGTGCCATCTCTCCATATGATGAGCTTAGTTCTGTCAGAGTCAGCCGAGGTGTCTCTAGGGAGATTGAGCACCGCACAGGCCTCCTTAAGGGTAGTGTAGGTTCTCCATTGGGTTAGGGGGATGTCATACTTGCGAACAAGTTCCTCCCACGGGATCAGATCATCATTTTCAATGATATCCGCAAGGTAACTGATGCCTAGTGAGTGCCATTTCTTAGCCGAGCATCCCTACAGTTGGGCTAGAGGCTTGTCCCCTTTATACAGATTCCACCATATGGATCTTTCCCCACACACCAGCTGGTTCTGATCCATCAGATTATTATAAGTCACCAATGGTCTGATTTCCTCCCACCCTTTCCAAATGGACTGGAATACCTCTGATCCTGCCACAGCCACTTTAAACTTCCCAGTCATAAGATCAATGTTAGGAAGATTCTTCCAAAACTTGGCTCGGGCCAGGGTGCCTTTACTGATGTTGTGTCTAACCAGCACTTTCCACGGTTCATCACCTTGGGCTGCTTTGGCTATCCACTTGACTGCAAGTGAGATGCCCTGCCAGCTTAGATCCTTCAGCCCAAGGCCTCCTTGAGAGGTAGATCTAGTACACCAGTCCCACCTGACCGAATGAGTTTTCTTATTACCTTTACCGTCTGACCATAGGTAATCCCTGATGGTTTTATGTATAAAGTTAATCTGTGAGTGGTTGAAGAGCCGTGCTGAGGAGTAGTAGATAGGATAGGAAGCTAGGATCTTCTGACATACCTGTATCCTCCCTGCCAGTGATAAGAATCTGTTGTTCCACTTGTTTAATTTTCCTTCAATCTTGGTTCTCACCCAATCCCACATGTTCCTGAGATCAAGTTTGATGGAGAATGGTATGCCCAGGTACCTGATTTGGTGGAGGGGGCCTCCCCAGGTAAACCCAAATTGTTGGCACCAATCCGGAGGAGCTGTATCCCATCCAAGTAAGGTAGACTTAGGGATGGAGACCTTGCTGCCAGAGGCCAAGCAGAAGAGGTCTAGCTTGCTCATGAGGTTTTAAAGTTGATCTCCTTCATATCAATCATAAGGGAAGTGTCATCTGCAAATTGTACATTAATCAGTTCGTGCTCGTTTGGTAGCCGAACCCCCACAACCTTAGGGGAGATGGAGGCATCTCTCAGAATGTAGAAAAGGGAGTCTACTGCTATGACAAACAAGGCCGGAGCCAGTGGACAACCTTGTCTAATGGACCTGGTAAGGGGAGAGGGTCAGATCTTACTCCATTTACCTCCACAACGGCAGTATTATCTTTCATGAGAGTGAGTACCATATGAATGAAGATTGGGGGGAACCCAAGAGCTTTTAGCATTGTGGCAATAAATTGCCACTCAATCCTATCGTATGCCTCAATGAGGAGCATGCTGATCTGTTGACCAGAGCTTCTTGCCCATTCCATGGTCTCCCAGTAGGTGATCAGATTCTCCAAAATGTATCTGCCCTTTACAAATCCTGTCTGGGTGGGGTTGATTACCTTGGGTAGTATATCTACCAGCCTTCTAGCAAGAACTTTGGCTAAAATCTTGTATGAGACATTCAGGAGGGTGAATGGGCGTTAGTTCTTGATAAGAGTTTTGTCCCCCTCCTTAGGTATAAGTTTGATACAGCCCGTGTTGATAGTTGATCCCAATGATCTTGTTTCAAATGCCTCCTCATAGACTTGTATTAGGTCCTGCCCTATCCAGTCAATGTTGTCCTTGTAGAATTCTATGGGAAGCCCATCCGGCCCCAGGGCCTTCTCATTGCTCATGTGTTTGATGGCCTTATTGAGATTGGCCTACTCAGGTAGTTGGAATCTTCTTCCAAGATACGGGGGGTGGGGGGGGGGGNGGGGTATAATATTCTTAATCATGTCCCTCTTCTCCTCCATCTCTGAGCCTACCTCATCAGAAGTGAACAGATTGGTATAGTACCTCACAAATGCTTGAAGGATGTCCTCCTGTGAAGTCAGGGTGTCATTCTTCACACAAATGCACTCGATGTTGTTCTTGGCCTCCTTGGATTTCAGCAATTGGAAGAAGAATTTGGACCCCCTGTCCCCTTCCTGGATCCAGTTGGCTCTTGCTCTAACCTTGGCACCTGAGACCTTATGTTGCTGGAGTTTTCTTAGAGAATCTCTAGCCCGCACTTGGCTGAGCCTGGCTTCCTCATTAGCAGGTTAATTGGCATTTTTGTTCAAATTGGCAGAGTTTGTTCTGAAGTTCTGTTTCAATTCTTCTATTGTCCTTGGCCATTTTCTTTCCAACCACTTGGAACACCTCCCTCTAACTGTCAGTACATTGGTTCCATCTAGCAATGGCACTCTGCTGTTTGGTTATTTCCTGGTTGAACCTCCTGATAATGAGAATTGCAGCCTTCATTTCCTCATTCCTTAGTAGATTGGTATTGAGGGCAAATGAGTTCCCTCTTTTTCTGGTGATGGGGGATACTCCAATTTTGAAGATGGACCAGACAATAGGGTGGTGATCCGAGAGAGAGTAAGGAACCACCCTCACAGAATTGCCGTCACTATCTTTCCTGAAGCTGAAGAAATCTTTATTGGCATAAACTCTATCCAGCCTGCAGTAAATTCTCTTGTTTCCCTTTTGGTAATTGGACCATGTGTGTCAGATTCCTTGGAAATATTTCTTCTGCCCTGCTAGCGGGTCGAAGACCCTGAGTTTACTAATCATCTTGGTCCAAAAGTACTTCTCATTACCTTTCCATTCCATCCTATATCCTTCTCCTTTGTCTTGCTAATACTCTATCATATTGAAGTCCCCGACTATCACCCAGGGTATACTCTTCAAGTTGCACATCCACTCCCAAAGTTTAATCCTGTCGTAGTGGTCATTAGGTGCATATACAGAGCAGATCCCAAAATCTTTATTGTCATGAACTAGGGTGACCCAGACAGCCCTATCACACGGTGAGCATCCCCATTCTGAGATTTTATTGGCCCACCTGGGATGCATGAGGATGGCACTCCCTCCTTTGCCTTTTTGGTGATTGGTAAAGAGGCACTTTGCATCTTTCCAGATGCATTTTAGGGCAATGTCTAAGGAGAAGCCCACGGCCTTGATTTCTTGAAGCAGAAGAAAGTCAACATCTTTCTGCATTCTAAGGAATCTCTTGACAACATATTTCCTGCCGGGGGTTTCCAACCCCCTCACATTCCAGGTTGATAGTTTGACTTCCATTTAGACCGGGGTGTCTTCATCCATGGGAGCCTGAAAGCTCTTGAAACAATTAGGCAGGCTGCTTTTCTGAATTTTCAGAGGCTTGATACTAGAGGTATGATTAGGGGGTCTACCCCTCTTCCTCTTGACCTGGGGGGTATCCTCGCCTTCCTTGACAGGGTCCCTTCTCCCCAGTGGTTCCACCTCCACCACCCTACATTGGGGTTTTCTGATCTTCTTCTTAGCTTTGAAGGTATAGTCGGTGGTACCTTTGCTGACATAGGGTACCATAGCCAACCCCATCTCTCTAATTTCTCCTTCCATCACATCCTCACTACTACAGCCAATGGGGGGTTCAGCCTTCTCCACCTCACCTTGGCTGTCAACCGAGAGGGAGGGAGGAGATTCGGGGCTAAGAGGGGTGTGGATAACAGTGGCAAAGACATTATTGAGCCTATCTTCCTTATCATAGGCATTTCTAATGGCTTTCAGTGCATCCACAGTATTGTTCTTAGAGGTATCCTCTAATTCATGATCCGAGTTCTCGGGGGGGGGGGGGGGGGGGGGCAGATTTAGTGACACTATCGTCCATGCTGGGGGTCTTCCTTCTATAGGCTGAGATCTTTCTGATCTTATTGAGGACGATTTGTTGGGCATTAAGGTTTCTATGTTTGGGAGCAGGGGTTTCTGTTCTTAGACCGAAGTCCAGGTTCTCAACTTGGGGAAGGTCAACACTTTCTTCAAACCTCGAGTTCGGGGGAGGGAAATTCCCATTGTTTTCATTGAAGGTCTTCCTGAGCGTCTCAAGGGATTCAGTAATGGCATTCGACGTTGTTGGGATGCTCACATTGAGACTTTTAGGGTTCTCCAGGCGGGAGGTAGGTGGTTTGATCTTCTCCTTTCCAGACTTAGCGGGGTCATTCTTTGAGGGAGGGATTTTAGGTGGATTTTTCTTTTTGTTCAGGAGCGGGCATTCGTGCCGCATGTGGCCTTCCCTTCTGCATAGGAAGCAGGAGTTGAGACCTCCTAGGAAGGAAATGGGACAGTTGTAATTTTGGCCATCAAGGTCGAAGACAATTTCCCCCGGGAGGTCAATCCTCGGGTTGATCGTGATCAATACTCTGGCGTGGGTGTGGGGAAGCAAGACATCAGTTTTATCCACGCGGAGGACATTGCCAAATGGCTCTAGGGCTTGGGGGATAATGTTCCAAAGGAAAGGCAGAATGCTCCCCATGGTGATCCATCGGGGGCTCGAAAGGGCTAGGACTTCATTGTGAGCCGCTTCGGGTGACCATGACAATGACCTAAAGTTGGCATTGCCAATTTTCCAAAACTGTCTGGAGATAATCTCCCGCTGGGATTTAGGGTTCTTGAGGAATATAAAAAATAGTCCCCTCTGGACCATTCGCAGGAAGGAAAAATGGTATCCAAGTTTCTTCCCCCAGACGTTGTGAAGCCACTCGTTGAGAAAAGTTCTCGAGGGCAGTTTATGTACATCCTGGGCTGCTAGAAAGATTGCTGTGTTCCTAAGAGAATCCTTTTCTTTCTCTATAGCAATTGACATAAAAGAATTAGGTTTAATGATGCAAACAGTAGTAGGTTTAGCATTCTCACCTCCATTGCTGTTGCCTCCTTCTACTCTGTTGGTGAGTCCGCCATTGACAACGAACTTCGCCTCCACCGGAATCGTTGCTTCTTCGTTCAACACCTGTTTGAAGGTCTTGCCTCTGTCTTCCGAGCCCATGCCTGGAGAATGAGTTGCCATAAGGAGCCAAAGAGGTATTTAGGGTAGCCAAGCGAGGACTGCATTGAATGCTGGACAGGCCTACGACCACGTGCTTCGGCAACCTTCAAGTTGCAGCGTCCCTATGATATTTTAGAGATACTATAACCTTTTAGTATATGCTAGAAGTTGGAAGTTGAACAACAAGATCTTGAGTTTTGATTTAGTAGCACTAGAAGATGATTTAGGACACTACAATCATATGTTAGGTCACTCTAGAATAGAGAAGATAGTTGTAGTCTTGCAAAAGTACTTCTACTCGCCAAAATTATGTCATGATGCTGCTTTATGAATCAAATCTTGTATAGCTTGTGCAATTGCAAAGTGTAGGAATGAAAAATAGGGCCTATTGAAACGCCTACCAATTCTCGATCATCCATGGTAGTTTGCATCTTTGGATTTCATGTTGAGTCTCCTTATGAGTAGACATGGTCATGATTGTTTATATTGTTGTTGATAGTTTCTTGAAGATGGTTGTCTTGATCCTCTTTGAGAAAAAGGTCTCCATATAAGACATTGCCAAGATGTTCTTTGAAAACATATGGTTAGTTTTACTCTATAGTAGACCATTGTGTCAGACAAGATTAGTAGTTTTCTCAGTCATTTTCGATCTTCATTATGTTCCATTATGCACACAAAATTGACAAGGTCCATAGCATTCCATCCACAGATAGATGGGCCAACATTTGGTACAAGAAAAAGCAGTACCAATAGAGTTGTCGAGCTTCAAGCTGTCGTCGAATTGTAGTCTTGATGATAGTTCTAGACTCTTGTGGGTATGGGATAACATAATGGCCTCAACTATATCTTAGAGATATTGACTTTTTTGACATGTGCTAGAAGTTGGAAGTTGAGCAACAAGTTTTGAGTTCGTACTTAGTAGTGTTAGAAATTGATTTGGGAAGCTCGCAACAATCAAGTGGCAGGTCACTTTGCAATAGAGAAGTTATTAGCAGTTTTGCAAAATTATTACTACCTAAAATTACGTCATGATTTTTTTGTATGATTAAATCTTGTATAACCTGTGCCATTTCAAAGCTGACCAATAAAATATATGGCCTATACCAACCCCTACCAATCCCTACCTTCCATGGCAGTCTCCCAATGAGCAGACATGTCGCGATTGTTTGTATTGTGGCTGATAGGTTCTCAGAGATGGTTGTTTTGTTGCCCTTTAAGGAGGTATCTATAGAAGACACTTCCAAGATGTTCTTTGAAAACACATGGCTTAGTATGGACTCATTGTGGACCATTGTGTCAGATAAGATCAGTAGCTTTCTCAACCATTTTTGGTCTTTACTATAGTCCATTATGTACTTAAAAATTTACAAGTTCCATTGCATTCCATCCAAAGACATGGGTAGATAGGATTTTGTACATTATCCAAATGTATCCCTCAAAGCATCCCCACACATGGGATGAGAGCTTTCCCTATGTCAAGCATAGCTACTAAGAAGATCTTCATGGCTTTCATTCTAGGTCTGCCTTTGGTTCCAACCTTTGGTACTTGTTGATGTGGCACATTTGTTGTGTTAGATGAGGCATCACCACATGCACATTAGGAAAACTATCAGACCATGTTCTCACCATCAAACCATATTCTAACTATCAGACCATGTACAAATTTATCCATTTGATGATTCCAAGAATAGTAGTGCTTAGGAAAACTATCAGACCATGTTCTAACTAGTGCAAAGGCTACTATATTTGCTAAAAGGATTTGACACAACAGGTTCACAAGATATTATAGCGAATCATTGAAAGGCACAAACAATGACATGATCAGATTGTGTCCCTTGTTAGTTCCTAGTTGTAGACAAGGTATGGTTGCACCTTCAAAATGAAAGGCTTCAGGGTGCAAATGGGACACACAAAACTTGGTATGGTACATACATTATTAACAAGGGGGATGATATTGCATTTGAACTCAACTTGCCATTCTGTCTCAGGTTGTATCCAATATTCAATGCAAATGCCAAAATTCTTGGGCCATATTTTCTGCAATTGTTGGACACATTGGATGCTGTTGAACAGTTATAGAGCACAAAATTGAACCCTGAGACAACTACTTTAGTTCATACAAATCAAATCATTGACACAGTGGTAAGGAAACAAACAATCATTAGATTCCACTTGTTTGGTGAAGGAATTGCAATTTGTGCATCAGGGAAAGTGGTTCACCAGGGTTTAAATTCATCAAAAGTTACCTCCTCCAGTGCAAAAACTAGGAGGTGAGGCCCACTACTTCTCACGGAGAGGAATGATTTGGAAAACACCTCATGCCATCCAAGTGGAAGTTTGGACAGATTGCCTAAAATCTATATATTTGGTATTTTTTCTAGATTTTTGTATTTTGCATTTGTGAGGCCCTTCTGAGAGGAATTATCTTTGATATTCATAGCCAGATTCCTTCAAGACATGTTTAACTTCATAAAAAGATTAAATAATTATATCTTGTAATGTCACTTTGCATCTAATCTTCCTAAGGAAGTTTATTGTAGTCAACCCTCAGAATAATGTTGCCTTTCATCCTACCCACCTTTGCTCTAAAATTGACTTTAAGTCTGAATGTATTCAAAACTCTTTAATCCAAGGGTAATTTTTTTAAATATCAAATATAGATTAATCAAGTTACAATAACCAAGTAATAATAAATTATAAAATAAAAAATCCTTAGGTCACTATATCAGGCATGGAAGCCACTGTCTCAGAACAGATCAATAGAAAATTGAATGTCTAAAAGGTATGAGTAAATCAAAAAAGAACTATACATCAATCTAGCTAACCCATATCACGAAAAGATGCAAGGCTGATTCTGAAATTCCTGCACTCACTATGGGGTGAGACAACTGAATGATCTTCATTAGATCTTACTGCTTCAATGTCTGAATTCCCATCATTGTTGAGATAAATTCACGTGCCATGTTCATTTTCTTTGCTGCAGGTTTGTTTGCTCACTTTTCATTTTATTTATTGTAGTATTCCATAAGTTCTTTATGGAATCTGGGGTTTGTCTCTGTCTTGTAAGCCCATGTGTGACCCTATCTGACCTCTTGCCTGTTCACTGTCACAATGCCATTACCCAATAGCTTTAGGAACTTCGCATTAGATATTTCCATTGTAATAGTTACCTGCATTGCAACAATAAAATATGTGAGTCGTTTATTAGACTCAGTAAGCATCCCTCTAACCCCATTAAACTTATCATCATTCCTAACCAAGGTTACCTGGAGACGGGGAGACTTGGAGGTCTCCGGTACTGGTACGGCTATTTTTCAAAAATAGGAGATAGGGGTACTTGGAGAAGACAAATTTTTATTTTAATATAATTTAATAATTTCTAAGAAAAACCATAGATTCATAACATAGTGCTTTGAAAACAACAATGGAAAGTTACAAGTATGAACATTGAACATTAAAAGTTTAAAGAGACAGACTAATATAAAATAGTAATGTCATATTAATATAGAGTCAAATAATTCAAAACTCACATTGCATATCTCATAGTCATATCTGATTTCTGAATATCGCATATAATCATCATCATATCAGATTAATAATCACTGATATTATCATTAAATATAGAAATTTGAAATTCAAAAATATATAGTTTGATGCTAAATCGCTGATATGCAAACAAAAAACTCAAAACTGTAAACAAAAATCAGAAATCTATCTAATATCATCTACTCCACAAGGCTGTGATCATCCATCTCAAGGTCCTCAACTATTAACTTTCTAATGTTTGTACCTTATAAAAAAAAATGACCTAAATCATTTAAAATGGCCTTGCTAAAAAAACATTAAAATAAGGGTCAACATCATAAAATGACTTAATGTTGTATTTTAATTTTTTTTTTTAATTAGGAGACGGGAAGGAGACTTCATTTTTTGGAAACAGAGACTTGGATTTGTCAGGAGACTTCGCCAGGAAGTCTCCAGCCATTTTTGACGACTCCGGAGACGCGAAAAGTCTACGAGACGCGTTTCCGTCTCCTAGACGTGTTTGGAGGGGGGGAGACGGGTCTCCGGGTAACCATGTTCCTAGCCTTCCAAATAAACCAAAGATTCTCAGTAGAAAGTGACAACTAAAACTGAAAACACATTGTACATTTTCTAAATATTATCCATGTAACCTATTGAAATTTCCAACCAATTATTCTATTGTATAATATCCCAATTGGCTATTCCAGTGCAAAAATAGTCCATATTTCTTTTGCATCAAAACATTAAAAAAAGTATGCTGTATAGACTAAAGTTTCTTGCATATAGAACACATTTCAGAATCAGAGTTATGAATCTTGTAAGGCAGCCTCTGTAAGGTCAGGAGCCATCTAAAACATGCCATTTTAGACTCTAAAACATTACTCCAGTGCATATTCAAGTGCTCCTGCCAGAAAATATTATCCAATTTGATATTCCAGCAGTTATATAGGTTGTTAAATATGTTAGAACTATTAGAGAAACGCTTTATATATGTTTTTTGCTTTGATTTTGTGCAGAGAGGAGCCATCCATCCACTTAAAATCCTCATACTGATCAGTTGCTTGAACACAACAGACAAGAGGCTTCAAGAATCTACAGGCCCCTCTTAAGATAGTATGGGTCCTCCAATTAGATTGAGGAAGTTGATACAATTGGCTAAGAGATGCCCAATCCATTAACTGACCATTCTTGAAGATATTCTAAAGCATTTAATACCTTTGTGAGCCCACTTCTTGGCCGAGCACCCTTGAAGCAATGCAAGGTGTTTTCTTTTGTGTTCAAGGTTCCACCATATGGACCTAGAACCATAGATCTTGTTATAATCATGATAGAAATTGTTACCATTCACCTTGTGTTTTCACATGTCTACTAGTAAGAAGATCACTAATCAAAGTTACCAAGAGACAAGGGTACTTGGAGACTTTAGAGACTGGTATCGGTATTGGTACGGCAAATTTTCAAAATTAGGAGACGGGTACTTGGAGAGGACAAGTTTTTTTAATATAATTTAATAATTTCTAGAAAATATCATGAACTTTGAAAGCAAGAAAAACAAATAGCATTTACTTTAAAGTTTAAATACACAAATGTCAATATCAAAAAGTTCAAAACTCACACTACATATTTCATATTAGATTGTCATTACATATTGAAATCCAAAAATATCGATAGTTTGATGCTGATACACAAATGGAAAACAAAAATCAGAAATCTATTGTCTACTCTGCTATGTTTTGATTGTCCATATCAAGGTCCTCAGCTAGGATGCTCTCTAGTATTAGAATGATATCTTTATTGTTTATTATTTAATGGTCATTATTGTAACTTAGTGTAAATATTAGATTGTTTCTATTTTATGAATGTTTCGTTATAGAAACATTTATTTTGTAATTCTTTAAATGATTGCTTTGATCATTTCATAATTCATTCAATTATTTTGCCAAAACATGATATAACAGTGGGAAAGACAAAATTAGTTTTTTTTTCATTTTTTTTGAAAAAATGAATTTTCGAAGCCTAGGGTTTCTTCTTTAGTATTTTGCGAAACCTCTTGCTTGCGAGTCGTGGGTAGTTTTTAGAGCTCCTTGTCTGCAATTTTCTTCCTTATACTCACATTGACGACTATTTTCTTTGAAAACCGTGCTCTATAAAAACATGTTTTCATGTTCTTCCTGTTGGTGGTCGCGTTTTTTAGTTGTTTTTGTTCTCATGCGGCACCTAGTTTCACTGTTGAAGGATCTGCTACCTTATTCGCGACCTGAAAGATCTACGACACTTATTTGAAACCTGTTTTTTCCTCTGGGCTCATGCGATTTACAATCGCGTGTCATTCCCAAGCCAGTGTTTGCGTTTTTTGAAGGCTTTTTGTGCGGCTCATGTTTTGTATTTTTAACCCTCACAACCCACATTCAAGCTTTTCCTGCTCACGCGACCACTTCTATGGTCAATCTGCAAGCTGTGATGGGGGATTTCCTTGATCTTTTAGCTCGCGATTTGAAGAATTTCAGGCCGTTTTGCTTCTCCATTTGTCTGAACTCCATTTTCAGACTTCTTGGACCCGACCTAGGGTTTTAGCGACTGGCCTGTGTGCATCAAGATCAATTTTTTTTCTTTAGATTCGGCTTTTCTCTAAGGCATGATTTTTATTTTTTAGCTAGCTAGGGTTTTTGAAAAATCCTTTATTTTTTAGTCAGAATAAATTTTAACCTAGAGATTCTTTGTGGGTTTTTCGCAAAGATTTGTGGGTCTTCGTCAGTTTTTTCTGAGTCTGTGAAAAATGCGTACATTGGGATTTGTGTTAGTTGTACTTCATACTTCTTGAAGTCTGTACCTGCATCTGCCTAGGATTTTGTAATCAAAATTTTGCCTCTTCAAAATCTCTCATTTTTTGTGCCTCGAAAAGCATGCACAATGGCATCATTGACCAACATAATGTTGGAAGGTAGTGAGTGGTTCAATGACAAAAGTTACAACACATGGAAGCAGCAAATGATGACTATTTTCGAATATCGTCGCCTTGATGAGCTCGTTTTGAGTAAAGAGACTTGGACAAGATTAGGATAAGTTTGACGAGCGCAACTGAGAAGCGGTCATGCTTATCAAGCTTTCAGTTATTGATGATCAGCTGCCACAAGTGCCATTTGACAAGACAACCGTAGAGATTTGGACTATTTTGAAGGATCTCCATGAGACATCAGATAAGAGCCCTTTGTTCTTCCTGAAGAACCAACTATTTTATATCATAATGGATGAGCATTTGCCCTTACAGGAGCATCTGACGAAGATTAAGGACATTCAAGATCATCTAGAGGCCATTGGTCGGAAAATGGAGGAAGAGGATATGGTAGTGATAACCCCGAAGAGTCTACCTAACTCCTATGCGCACTTCATCAAAACGCTCAACATTACTGCAACGAATGTTGATTTAAAGTTTCCAGAGTTGTGCACCAAACTTCTGCAACAGGATCGTTGGAAACAACAATGGGTAGCAGTGTCACTTCATCCTCAGAATAAGCCTTCGCATCCAAATCCTTTCACAATGATAAAAGAAAATCTCATTCATTTCCGTAGAAAGGCTCCAGTCAGCGTCAGGATAGCTCAAAGAAGAAGAAAGTTCAGTTTAACAACTTCCACAAATTTAAACTCATCACTCTCTAACTCAGATTCTTCTGATGGTAGTGGAATTGGGGGCAACTCATTAAGGTTATTTGGTTCAACTGCTTCATCTCCCATGGTTGCAACTTCTACATTAGGTGTGATTTGGTTCCATTTTGCTAAAGAACCCTACATGTACCTAGGATCAACACGAGAGAGAAGACAAAGTGAGCTATGAATGTAGACCAAGTTCTTTGCTTTCTTTGACCCTAATCGATTCTTCTTTAGTGAATGAATAAAACCAAAAGTACTCCAATTTTTCTCACAAGATGAAGAGCTAGCTACTTGTGAGAGCAATCTGATTGCAAGTGATTGCAATTCAGATGTTTCACCTCCATGGTTTCACCACCACTCTAAAGGGTTTTTCTTTGCTCGCATATCATAGGAAGCCTCCATTGAAGCAAAATCACCTTGCCTATGTGAAAACTTATTCCATTGACTCCTTATAATTGAGGCAACCTCACCTTGACCATAAATCTTTTTTATTGCAGCCCAAAACCCCTTCATTACTTCTCTATCCTCATGTGGAGTTCTCTTATTGGTCTCTTGTGTATTACGTCATTTAGGATTTAAAGCATAGGCAGTATAATCAAGGGGTGTGTTAAGTTTGTTCCATCTTCCATGTAATTTTTCTTCTAGCAAATGATATAAAGAAAGATCTTTTGCATCTATTATTATTTTTTGACTCTTTCACACATGGAATCTATTTCTTCATAAACTTCTCCCAAACATGGTTTGTCTGAGTTTGGAAATTAAATCACCTCACATATGGGCCTAATGAAGTCCACAACAAATCTAACATCAACCCAAAACTGGTCATCAAGGACCAAACCTCTCACCTCGATTGCAATATCTGATCCAAATTGTCTCCGACCTGCACATGCATCACTAACAACCATGGAACACAAAGCTCCTTTGAATTCACAAAGGTGGTCAAGAAGAATAAAGTAAGAAGCAAACTGTGTATCAACAAGTTTGAGAAGTTTCACCTTAGCAAATTTACAGTAAATGACTTGTGTTTGGTGATGGTTACATATGAACATCTATATTTTTCTACCCTTCTCTATGAAATCCGAAATCCACTAGAACTTGCCAATATCTTTGAGTGCATTATTCAACGAATGCACACAACATGGTGTCCAAAATATATGCCCGTACTTTTTTTGCACCTTCATACCTGCTTCTTTACAAACAAGGGCAACATCGGTAACAACTTGGACAACATTTGATGCCCCACTTCCTCAATGCTATTGCATAGTTGGTTATGAAGAAATTCTAATTTTTTCCTTTCCCTGAATAATCTATTGCCTTCAAAATAAGGCCCTTTGCTTCATGGTGAACCCTTTGCTCCATGTCACCATGACATTAGGTAGGGGACAATTTCTAACATATGTCCACCCATCCATTATAATACTGCATCCTTTTGTAGACCACACTCTTTTCATTGGTGTAGTTTGCTGCTCAAATCAAACTTTTGCTTTATCAATTAGAGTTGTGCCAAGCTTTTCAGACCCAGGTGGTTTATGCCCATCTGGTCCATTATTGATAGCTTTGACCATCTCTCCATAGAATGGTGAGCGAGCAACATTAAATGGTATTCCATTTGCATAAAATAACTGTGTAATCCCTGCATCAACTGCTTCTTGACCTTGCACATCAAGTAGCCTTCCAATGGAGTTTGAAATGCCAATATGTGGTCTCTTGTGAGATTGTTGTGCTGCTACATCTCTGATTGAAGAAGACACATCTACCTCTGTCTCTCTATTCTGATCATGAGTTGTAGTAGTTGGCCCTGTCGTTGAAGCATGAGAGAAGCTTATACTATAAACTTTTCCATCAGCCCTTTCTTGCTCCCTCAAAGCCTCATATCATTCTGATTCATTTATACAAGAATAAACACCTTTTCTAGGTTGGTGAAGGAAATGAGCCTTCACTCTCGTGTAAGTACCTTGTCATGCCATTAGACAAAGCTTGCATTTGATCATGGCTGTTCCACCTAAACCTTTTGGCCCTGGAACACGATCAACATACTTCTAGAAGTGGTACAAGCCTTGTCTTCTCCCACCTAACATTCTACATGAAAAAATAAAAAAATATTAACTAGTGTACTTGAACTTGTTTTAGTTTCACTTGTAGTCTGCATAAAATGGATTTGTTGAAATTTGAAAAAGCTTGCACACATGGCATTTGATGGGATCATGAGACCAAACAGTTAACACAGTTCGCATGCCTTGTGAATGCTTTAGACTTCTACATTTTGTATACATGTCTACGGTCCTACCAGCAAGTCCAACGCAATTGCAAACAGTAGCAATTCACATGCTTTGTGAATGCTTCCATATTTTGGCATTTTGCATACATGTCTACCAGCGCAGTTTTGTTCACATGCCCTGTGAATGCTTCCACATTTTGCATACATGTTCGCTAGCGCAGTTGCATACATGTTCGCTAGCGCAGTTGCATACAACTGCATTGGCAAACATTTATGCAAAATGTAGAAGCAAAACAAATAATTCAATCAAATGATCGATACTTATGAAAACAAAAAAACTGTGGAAGAAAAATTTAAATCAATCAATACTTAAAAAATGGAAGCAAAATGTGGAAGCAAATCAATCGATACTAATGAAAGACATGTATGCAAAATATGGAAGGCTGGAAGCAAATCAATTGATTCTATGTTCCTAGGGTCTGGTTTATTAAAAATTTTGATATAAAATTGAAATAGAAGACAAAATGAAAATAAGAAAATTCTTATATTAAAATGCACAATTGTTTTTTGACTGTTGATTTTTGTTTGAGCATCAAATTTATTTTTAAGTGGCGCTATTTTTCATTTGCTCATGGTCTATTTATGCCTGACGATATGGAATTTTAAAGTGCACATTATTTTTCATGGTTTTAGGGTTTTTTTGCAGGGACGTCGTTTTTTCATGCGGGAGACGTGAGACGGTGGGAGACGTCTTACTTGTACACCTGTGCACCTCCTCGCGGTGACGCCATTGGGACGAGAAACGCATCCTGGTCCCAGGGACACGTCCCAAGGGTCTGGAGACGTGTCTCCCGGTAACCCTATCACTAATGGAAAGACCCTTCCAATGCTTGGCACTTTTGGGGGATGCAAGTGCAATACTATTTCTAACTAAGACCGTCCATGGCTCATCCCCTTCAAGGGCCCTGATAATCCATTTAATAGCAAGAGAAATTCCTTGCTTCCTCAAGTTCTTGAGACCCAACCCTTCATATCTCTTATCCATACAACACCGATCCCATTTGGTTGAATGCTTTTTCCTTTTACCTTTCCCATCTGACCAAAGGAAACACCTAATTCTTTTTTGAATATCATTTACTTGATAATTGCCGAAGAGCCGAAATTAAGCATGATAGATGCTGTAAGAAGACAAAATTTTCCAACAAACTTGATTCCTTCTCCCTATGGAGAGAAACTACTTGTTGCATCCATCAAGTTTTTTCTCAATCTTAGTTTTGATCAAGAGTCACACGTCTTTTAGGTTAGGGCTAGTAACAAAGGGGATCTCCAAGTATCTAACTTGCTTGTGAGGACCTCCCCATTGAAAATCAAATTTCTTACACCAATTAGGAGGCATTTCAATCCATCTTAACATAATAAATTTGGCATTTGAAATTTTTGCCCTAGAAGCAAGGCAAAAATAATTTAAATTTTGGATCAAATCATCAACATTCTTTTCTTCAAGATCTATAAAAATAGTAGTGCCGTCTGCAAATTGAATGTTTAGCAGTTTATTATTATCAGGTAGTGATGCCTTTATTTTGGGAATTTTGCCAGTCCCCGAGTAAGTAATGAATAGCATTTGAAGCATTCATAAATAGAGCAGGTGTCGGTGGGCATCCCTGCCTGATGGACCTGTCTAGGGTAAAGGCATCCATTAGGATCCCACTCACATCAACTCGCGTAGTGGCATCTTTTAGTAGGGTGATGATCATATTACAAAACTCATTAGGAAATTCAAATGCTTCTAGTGTCATTAGCAAGAAGGGCCATTCAACTCGGTCATATACTTTCTCAAAGTATAGGAGAAGTATGAAAGAGTTTTGCTTAGATATTCTAGCCCATTCCATAGCTTCCTAGCTAGTGATCAGGTTCTAAAGAACATATTTTCTCTTTATGAACCCAGTTTGGGTACTATTAACAAACTCAGGGAACACATCTACTAATCTTATAGCCAATACTTCAGCAAGAATCTTAAGTGAAACATTAAGAAGAGGGATAAGTCTTTAATTTTTTATCAGAGTCTTGTCTCCTTCCTTAGGAAGGAGTTTTATAATATGTTTGTAAATGTTCTTGTCTAGGGACTCTCTAGCCAGAGCTTCCTTGTAAACGAACAGCATGTGTTCACTGATCCACTCAATATTAGTCTTGTAGAATTCAATTGGTAACCCATCCTCCCATGGTGACTTGTCATTGTTGAAGACCAAGATAGCTTTATTAATCTCATCTAGAGTAATTTCTCTTTTCAGCTTACTCCTATCCCCTTTATCAATCTTTTTAGGAATCATCTTTCAAATTCCTTCCCTGTCTTCAACATTGACATCTAAGCTTCCTTTAGATGTAAACAATTTCTTATGAAATAGATAGAATTGATTCTTGATCTCCTCTTGCATCGAGATGATTTTTCCTTAATCAGAAATCCTAACAATCTTCTCTTTAACCCCTTTTTCTTTGATGCAATGTTATCTTGTGGCAAGTAACTTTTATGTATCTTTTGTTTGAAGACGCTTACGGAAAAATTGTGTTTTCTTTTCTGGATGTTAGAAAAAAAGTGTACACAATATTCTTAGAAACTATTTCAAACAAATTAAACTTGTTCATTATTTCAAGTATCCTCTAAATTGCTTTTTATGCTGCTTGAGATGGGAGTAGAACAAATGCAATGTTGGCAGACTTGTATCAAGAATTATAATCTTCCCAGCAATGATAAGATCAAGATTCTTCAAGATTATCAACCATTCAAAGTTTTCACTTGCTTCTATGATATTCCATCTTTGTTTGAGCTGTAGAGGACAGTCATCTTGTCCAATGAGAATAAATGCTTTTTTTTTCAGCTATTGTGTCAGTAGCTTTGACAAAAATATAATAAATCAATATGCCTTAAATTGATTGTTGAGAAACCTTGGTGTTTAGAGCCAAGTTATCAACAAAATGGACATTGAGTAGCCAACTACCATCTGGAAAAAAATACCTTCAATTTACTCCTGAATTCTATAAATACTCAAAAGCATGAGTGTCAATGACATCGAGTTAGGGAGCTAGAGGAAATCTATGTTTGATAGATCTCTCGGTTTGAATAGCTTATTTGATGATACCACTCACATTAGCCCTTGTAGAGGCTCAGGAAAAGAGAGTCTCTGCTATCTTGTGGATAAAGATTCAATGCTAAACCAATTGAGCATATTTGAAATGAAATCCTACCTTTTTTAGTCATAAGCTATATCAAAATCTATCTTTAAAAAATGAGATTTTTTTATCTGCTTCTCTTGTCTATTCTACAGCTTCCCATACAATGATAGGATAATTCCAGACCACTTTGTTACCTTCAAACAATTTGTACCACCAGCAGCTCTATCCTTTGCAAGGGTTTTAGTAAAAATCCTTTTGGAAACATTCAAGAAGATAATAAGAGACAAGCACCTGCATTCTCTCTTTTGGCGCCCTGTGAAATGTGTCTGATCAGTGCATTGACTAACTTGCCCATGATTCCAATTGTAACGGGTTCCTGGAAATTCTTTAAATAAGAGCCCTAGCATTTAATTGATAAAATACACATTCTCGATGCAAACAAACTTCTTGCACAAAACATGCAGCCAATTCAAACAACAAAGAATAGGGAAAATGAAGTTTTTTGTATTGACAATATTGTGTTACTAGTTCTAGCAGCCAACTAGGATCTCATTTTGTCCAGAATTTTGGCTATAACAAAAAGTGTACATGCTACAGAGCTATATGGAAATGTTCTAAGTCCATATAATCAGGTTGTGTGGTTATCAATTGTAGAAAACAGAGGGTGAATGTTATATGATGTAGACAACCATGAAACAAATGTTAGTATTTCTTCTAATGTTTATGTGAAAACATCCTTAGGCCAAATTATAGAGCAGTCTCTTAGTTTACATACAACATAGATAATAAACCAAGACAAAGTAATTTTATTTGCAAGAATGGGATCAACCCAAAACAAAAAAAGTACAGATTTACAAGGTTTATGCACCAAAAGCAAATCCAAGAAAGAATTTAAATTGAGAACACTGATTTTAAACTAATATTTAGGTGTAAGGGTGCATGATGAAAATTCATAAGAAAATTGTGGAAGATGATGACCTTTCTTGGCTCTCTCTTCATTGCACACTAATATTTCTAGTTGCAATGGAAAACGAAGAACCTTTTCTTGAAGGTATATATAAATGCATGTCTCACAGTGAACCATACTTTAGCCATCCATAGTCATAAACCAGATCTAGTTCATACAATTTTACCAAGATAACATTCTTAATTAGCTAGTTAAGAATTCCATGGACAAAGGCTGTTATATTTACTTAGTCAAACCACATGACAGCTGAACAAGTCTCAAACAACCGAACTTTCTGATAGGTGACCCCAGTTGCTACACAAATGTTCACTTCAAATGATACTTAATGAATTTGATTATGATTTCTGCATCTTTTGACTGAGGCCAAATAATATGCGCCTCCCTTGCTTGTGCTTTAAATGTACACAAATTGATTGAGAAACATGAAATTAGCTCTGAGAGCTTCTTGTTTCAGTTCTAGTTTCCTAAGGACGGAAACCCTTGGGATTCTTTCATTAAATTTGCTTGATGTTGTATATTTCTTTCATTACTCCTTTAGTGTCTTGATGATAAATAATTACTGCAAATGACAAAGAAGAATGATTCATTGTTCTTCTCTCTTTCATTGGATTCAAAATGTGTATACTAGGTAGCATTCACGCTTTGACGATATATTCAGTTTCTTGTATAAAGCAGGGTTACCCGGGGACGCGTCCCCTGCCTAAATCCCCAAGTTTCCGGAACAGGGACGTCCCCGGGACTTGGGGACGGCTTGGGGACATCCCCACGCCGTCCCCAAATTTCAAGGAAAAGTTGGAAACGTCCCCGGGACTTGGGGACGGCTACCCAAAAATTTGGGGACGGCTGGGGACGCCGTAGACGTCCCCCCCGCGTCCCGGGGACTTCCAGCCATCCCCAATCAAAAAGGCCCAAAAAAAAATAAAATAAACTTAAAAAGCCAAAAAGGCTTCCATAGGTGGGGTCGTTTTGGGGCCGGGAGGAAAAAAGGAGGATCCCACGCGGATCCGCGTGAATCCACAGAGACCCGCGGCCAGCCAAGATGTAAAGTGGTAAAATTAAGACGTTTTTTTTGCCTTGAAAAATAACTCTCGGAGCCTTTATAAACCCCGCAAGGGGCGCTGCCCCTTGACCCCGCCTTGTACTGCGACAGGGAGTGCACAAGGGGCGCTGCCCCTTGACCCCGTCTTGGGGGCTT
>MU226251.1:1461654-1472724 GCA_018584345.1 Thuja plicata
TATGTACTGCATCTGATGTTTTCTTACATGGTATGAAATGTGTCATCTTAGAAAATCTATCCACAACAACAAATATGGAATCATTACCTCTTGCTGTCCTAGGTAAGCCAAGAACAAAATCCATGCTAATATCACTCCAAGGTTTCTCAGGAACAGTAATAGGTGTATACAAACTAGTATTCTAACTCACTCCTTTTGCAACTTGACAAACTCCACAGCTTCTTACAAACTTCTGAACATCCTTATACAACTGAGGCCAAAAATACCTCTCCTTCAACAAACTTAATGTTTTATCAATACCAAAGTGTCCAACCAATTCACTACTATGTTTCTGTTTTATCAAATTAGTTCTCATTGATCCTCTTGGTTTACACAACTGAATACCTTTGAACAACATATCTTCCTGAATGAAATAATCTTCATACTAACTTGATTGATTTGAATTAGGTGCTCTGCACACTCTCCACTGCTCTGAAAAATCAGGACCACTTTCATACAAATTCTTCATGTCCTCAAAACCAAGAACTTTAATTCTCGTTTCAGCCAATAAAGATCTTCTACTCAATGCATCAACAACTCTGTTAGAAACTCCACTCATGCTTAATCACAAATGTAAAGCTCTGTAAATACTCTACCCATTTCATGTCTCTAATTTAACTTATTCTGACTACCCAAATACTGTAAAACCTTATGATCAATATACAACACAAATTCATTTGACATCAAATAATGTCTCCACTTCTTCATAGCTTGCACAATAGCATAGAACTATTGATCATAGACAAAATATTTCCTTTTTGCATCATTCAATTTCTCACTAAAGAAAGCAACAAGTTTACCTTCCCGAGTCAACACAACTCCAATTGCACTTCTACTTGCATCACATTCAACTTGAAATACTTTATTGAAATAAGGTAAGGCTAACACAGGTAATTCGACAACCTTCAGTTTTAAAGCTTCAAAACTCTTATCAGCTCCATGTATCCATTCGAATTCTTTTTGTCTCCTCTCATTGTCTCAGTCATAGCATTACAAATAGAACTGCAATTTCTGATAAACTTCTTGTAAAGATTTGCCAATCCATGAAATGATCTTACCTCAGTGACATTTTCAGGTGTAGGCCAACTCAGTATAGCTTCAACCTTCTCTGGATCCATCTTCAAACCATCAGCTGAAATCACAAATCCCAAATACACAAGCTCTTCTTTCATGAAGGAATACTTCTTCAGATTTATCAACAACTTTTCTTCTTTCAATCTCTGTAACACTTGCCTTATATGCATCAAATGCTCTTCTCTAGTCTTACTGAATATCAGAATATCATCCAAGTATACGATCACACACTTATTCAAGAATTTCTTCAGAACTTCATTCATTAACTTCATAAATGTACTCGGTGCATTGGTTAAACCAAAGGGCATAACCAACCACTCATACAAACCTTCCTTTGTCTTGAAAGCAGTCGTCCATTCATCACCTTCTCTGATTCTAATCTGATGATATCCACTTTTCAAATCAATTTTGGTAAAATATCTTGCCCCACTCAAACAATCCATTATGTCATCCATTCTCGGTATAGGAAATCTATACTTTACTGTGATCTTGTTAATTGCTCTGGAATCAGTGCACATTCTCCATTCTCCATTCTTCTTAGGTGCCAATACAGCAGGTACTGCACATGGACTCAAACTTTCTCGCATCAAGCCTTTGTTCAACAATTCGTGAACTTGTCGGTTAAGCTCTTCATTTTCGGTAGGTGTTAACCTATGTGGTGCTTTGTTCGGTAAACTAGCTCCAGGAATCAGATCCATACAATGACTGATATCTCTCATTGGTGGCAAACCATCAGGTACATTATCTGGAATTATCTCCTTGTACTCAGTGAGTAACTTTTCAACTTCTACAAGAATGTCATCTTCTGTATTCTTACTTGGTTTGTTAGGAATCAAAGCATAACAAATATCATTTCTTTTCAAATCTTTAACAAACTGTCTACCTTCCATCATACAAACTTTCACAGATGTACATATATCGCCAACAAATTCTTCAATCAAAGGTAACAAAACTTGCTTCTTACCATCAACCCAAATAGAGTATCTATTCAATCTTCCATCATGTATAGCATGTCTATCATATTGCCAAGGTCTACCCAACAAAATATGACAACAATCCATGGGCATAATATCACACAACACCTTATCATAATACTTTCCGATTTTCAGATTCACAAAACATTGTTCACTCACCATTAATGTATGATCATCGTTGATCCATGAGATCTGATAGGGTTTCAGATGTTTCATCCTCTCCAACTGCAACTTTGCAACCATTTCCGCAGATGCCAGATTCTTCGAGCTTCCACTGTCAACAATTACTTTCCAAACTTTGTCTGCAACTCTACATCTGGTCTTGAACAAGCTTTTCTTGATCGGATCTTGCTTATCCTTTTCACTCCATAGTATCCTTCGGATCATGAAATTTCCTTCCTTTTCAGCTTCATTTGGTGACTCCTCTTGCACTAATGCATTTCTGCAACTACTGCCTTTCTTGCTTGCATGTGTACATTCAAAAGATTTATGTCCTTCACCACAGTTGTAACAAGTTACTTGGAACCCTTTCCTGTTATAACCACCCCTAGAGTAATTACCTCTTCCTCGGTATGAATTTCCACCTTTCCATTCAGTCTTTCCTTTGTCTTGAGTTGTGTCTGGAATTGACTTGTCTGGTTCAGATCTACTGTTCTCACGATGAGATCTGCCTCTTGCTCTAGGGAATCTACCTCCTCTGCCTCTTTGTCTTTGTTCATATCTTCTGTTCAACTTTTCTTTAGCTTTTAGGGCAAATTGGTATGCCTCCTCAATGCTTTCCATCTTGACCAAACTGATTTCATCTTGTATAGAACTTTTCAAGCCATTCAGGTATCTTGCAACTCTCTCCACTTCATCCTCAACATGTCCAAATCTGATGTCCAATTTGTAGAATTCTTTAGTATAGTCTTTTATTGATTTGTCTTTCTGCTTCGGACTTTGCATTCGCTAGATTAGGTTAATCTGATAATCACAAGGTAGAAACTTGCCTTTTAATTTGTTTACCATCTTGTCCCATACCTTGATTTTGTCTTTACTTTTCTTCTTCCGATCCAATTGCAGATGTTCCCACCATAGGGATGCATGACCTTTCAGTTTTGTGCTTTCAATCTTCACCTTCTTATCCTCTGCCACATTCTCATATTCAAAATATTTTTCCATCTCTATTATCCAGTCAATCAATTCATCAGAATCCAATTTTCCACTATACTCGGGAGGATTGAACTGAGGTGTGGATTTCAAACTTGTCAAAGCTCTCAGGAATCGTTGTTCTTCCTGATTCATCACAGGTGCAGGTGCAGCTTCACCTTGAACCTCTTCATTTTCATCATCACTAACATCATCGAGATGTCTTCCTTTGCGCTGGGCTGTCTCAACAACTTCCAATCTAGCAGCCATCTGTCTAAGCATATCAGCTAGACCTGGATCTGCATTTCCTCTCCCACGAACCATCTTGAATCCCTCTGCAATTGTAGGTCAGATCGCAATCTGCTAGCCCACAACAATACCAACTAGGGTTATGGTTTCAAGAAGGAACTTAGATCTCACCACGCTTTGATACCACCTGACGCAAGGAGGGAAAGTAGGAGGGGCTTGAGGCTCACCCAACTATCGAACCAGCTTGCAGACACAATGCGGAAGCCGAACAACACGGTGAGAGAAGAAAACACAGCGAGCCTTTATATTAACTTGATCAAAATCATTGCATGCCGGGCTGTAAGGCCTTCCCGGTTTTGGCCATATATTCTATGGATTACAATAAGATCTTCATACAACAGAGATCACAAACCTTCGATCTCAATATCTAAACATTTGCTTTCCTGCTCTAAGAATGATACCTAAACTAAGAACATACAACCAAATATATACAAGAGTCCACCACAAGAGGTCGACGCTCAAATCCATAAGAGAGCCCCAGATTTAGGTCCACACAGATCCCAAATATATTCAGCAACGGAAATTAACTGAAGAAGTCGGCAAAAGATCCAACTTCCAAAATAAGCATCTCAGGCAGATGAACACCGAAAATCAGCAACCGTCGGTAAGGCATACCCGAGCATCAGAAAACCCGTCGGTAAGGACATCACCGAAACCCGTCAGTAAAGCATGACCGAGTAACATAAGACAAACATGCCCGAGCAACAGAACTCGAGCGACAAAGACAAGCATGCCCGAGCAACAGAACCCGAACGACAGAGAATTAAAGAACTAAAGCAAACATCTTTTTGGTTGTGCAGGATTGCTAATGACCCAAGATGCTCCTGCATCACAACTCATGTACTCTAGATGACCTTGAACAAGGACCTTTAGGATTGCAAGATTTGATGGATAAATTATTGGTCACAGAGGAGAGGGTTGTACAAGTATTAATAGGGGCAGATAATTCTCACAAATACATTGAAGATCTTATGTGGAAAACTCAAATTGATGAGAGGCAAAAAGGAATTTCATGTGGAGTCACTAGTACGCAGTTACACACAATCAAAGAAGCATTTGAAAAGATGAAATCAGACTACTTGCAACTATCAATGGATAGGGATTTTGCCATCAAATTTGCGGAAGACAAGGAAAAAGAGGTTGATGATCTGTGTTTCCAGCTAAGTATGGTTCATTTTACTCTATACAAATCAGAAAATCAAAAGTCTATTGTAACTACAACCAAGGAACAAGAAGTTGGTACAAGGGAGATGGAGATCAAACAAATAGTAGTAGGGATTGATGAACTGTTTAGGGAAGAAATGGGAGACAATGATCCTAACAATTTACATACTAGGGACATCCAAAATATTGATGAAAGGACTGAAAAAACTCACAAGGAAATACCTTGCAGCCTTGTGACATCTTTTGAAGAAGATTCATTTGATACACCACCGCCTTTGTTAACTTGGGATGGACATGTTACAAGTCAAGATTGGGTGATTTGTGATGAGTCCAATGACAGTATAGAGGAACCTAAACTTCTGATTTGGGACAACAAAAGTTTATCTTCACATTCACATGAATTTGCAGCTTTTACACATGGAAACAATAATGAACAGGGGTCTACAAGTGTTGGTACCCATAGTGCAAGTATTGGCCATAAAGTTTTCAGTGAAGAGGCATATTAAGGGGATGAAGATATGATACAAAAGTATGGTAGCAATTCTGAATTTTGTAACAGCAGTCATACTTCTTTACACCATCATGAGGTAACAACTTTTTCACATGAGAGTGATGATAAGCCAAGTGTTACTAGTTCTGAAATTTCATTTGATGGTGATTAATTCTTTGATGGAGAAGTTGATTTTGTTTAGGACTCTTGTAGTGAACCAAACACTCAAGAGTGGTTTTTCATGAATGATGAAAGTATCTAACGCTCATTTGCGGATTTGTCACCAATTTCATATGACATGGCAATTGTTAATTTATTGGTTGGTGATTTTATCTTCATAGATACTTCAGTTGATAGTGGCTGTCCTGCTTGGTCTTCCATTGCATTTTCAGATTTCGCGTGGTCTACAATAGTTATTGAGTTGCATGGAGATTTGTGGAGACATTGTTACTTGAGGAATATTCCATATGAGATGATTATCTTTCTTGTACAGAGGTATGGTAACCACAACGATATCATTCTTATTACTGACGTGGGTTACAACAACATTTGGTGGCCTAATGAGTTGTTGCATGTGCATATGGAAGTTGTCTTTCAAATTTTTTGGGACTACTTATTCAGATGGATGTTACAGGAAGATGGTATAATGATATACATCTATTTCTACTCCCATGGTCCGATGGATAGATTGGTTTGGGATGGGTGCTGACAGGATGGGTGCTCAGTTTCTTATGGATCATGATGAGTTGCTTCATAGCTTGAGGCATAGTGCTGTTATTTTTCAGAGTGGCACAACGGATTGGTGAATCAGTGTTTTTGAGATTGCCTTGGTATTCATGGATCTTATTGGCGAACGAGTTGCATCTGAACATTTCACTTCACAGTGTGGCAGGTTTTGATTTCAGTTCCAGAACGTGCCATAGAGCTAACTGTTTGCAGACTACAATGGGATCCTAGTATTGAAAAGCAGATTCATGATTGCTTGAGGACAAGCATTTTCTAAGGAGGGAGGATTGTAATGTCCCTTTTTTTGGGACATTTGAAATTAAATGACAACTTAATAAAATATTAAAACAACTTATTTGGAGCTTAATGAAAATTAATAAAGTCATTTTAATTTTGAAAAGGGATTTTAAAAAGTGACAAAAGGAAAGGAGATGAAGAGACAGGCAGAAAAAAAATCAAGAGACATTGCATTGGCTTTAAAAGAAGAATGATAGATTCATTTCAGTATGTTTGGTTTTATTCATTTCATTTGGCAGAGCTCTGAGAGCTTCTTGTTTCAGTTCTAGTTTCCTAAGGACGGAAACCCTTGGGATTCTTTCAGTTGATTGGACAGAAACCCAATTCGTTTCTGGAAGGTGGATTCGTGATGGAGTTCACAGCTGGGCGAACTTGTTAGAGGTATTTTATGATTGTTTGGAAAAAACATGGCTGTAATGGATTATCTATTTTGAGGGCAATATACATCTCTATTTTCAGATATTGTGTGTTTTTTGAATTAACTGTTAATGAATAGAAATCAGTTTTGCATGAAAAAAGTTTGTTTAAATTTCTGTGGAAAAAAAAACTGGGCAAAATATCATAGTGGGATATTATAGCATCCAATTATTTGAGTTCCGAAAATTTAATTACAAATTGCTTGTGAGTGCTAACAGCCTAACTTGTATGGCAAGGGATTTTACAAATTGTTGAATGCTCTAGTACATGCCTTCTAATATAACCTTTGACCTCTTTAGTGGTAGAATATAACTGTACCTCAATTTCAAGTTGATGTCATATCATTTAGTTTTGGAATCAATCTCCAAAATAGCAGTCTATTTTAATTCTGAGTGTATTCCCGCTAAGAGGATTATAAAGTCAAATGAGTTTTTCTTTTAGCAGGTCATGAAATATTTCTCGCACCAATTTTCTGGTAAGCCTTTACTAAAATAATCTCTATAAACTATAAAGAAAATTCTAGGAAGGTGTGTCTTGATGAATGACTGCCTCACACAAACATAAACATATTGCAAACTAATTTCTATAGCAAATGGTATCATCTAAGTTTGCTTTCAATTTAGTTAAAAGCACATTTATATACAGGGTTCGTCTGTAGAAGTTATACAAGTGCTTCATACAATAAATAAGTAATGAAATTTGTCTAGTTTTTCATTTTTGTGACCTCAGTTATTATTTTGACTAAAAAATCTAACAAGGATTTTGACAAACAGGTAGAAGAGAATGATGGGATTGATGTGATTAGAAGAAGATATCGCCAACTCGGTATGCCTATGTACCAATATAGATCATATCATGTAGTTGTATGTTGTATTGATGGTTGATGCTTCACTATACTATATGTTGTACTTTGAGCATTTGATAGTCATTTGTTTATATGCAGCATTGTTATTGCATCCAGATAAAAACAAGCATCAAAAAGCAGAGGGTGCATTTAAGCTCGTGTCTGAGGTATTTAAAAGATTTACCTGATTACACATTAATTAAAGAAACATGTCTTTATGTTTGTTTATTTTATTTTCTTGCTTCAATCACTATTATAGTGTGTCAACATCAAACTCTATTGTTTGAGGATAGAACCATACTGCTTGGATAGTTCTTGGTTTTAAACAAGCATCCAAAAGAAGAGGGCATGTTTAAGCTCGTTTCTGAGCTATTTAAAAGATTTACTAGATTACACATTAATCAAAAACCTCTATCACTATGCTAATTTATTATTTGCTTGCTTTGATCACTATGATAGTGCATACAATATCAAGCTCTACTGTTTGAGAGAACCATACTGCTTGAATTGTCCTTGTTGGTTTTTTAGGTATATATAGTTAACCCTTCAAGAGCCTCAATGTTACATTTATAAAGTCGAGTCACTTTGCCGAAGGATTAAAATGGTTCTACAAAAGCTGATTTTAAATATTCTCTAGCACTGTAGGACCAATTCAAGTTAGTAACCAGGATAGGCATCTACATGAAAATATTGTCCTGATTGTTATGAATTTCTCATACATATCTTCTGCTATTATTCTCATCTCAAGGTGTATGCATCGCACAGCCATAGTTGCTGAACCTGAGAAATCTTCTTTTGAGCTTCAGAAGTATTAATATTGTAGATACATAAAATGACTGACTTGAATTGCAGTAAACTCCAGGACCTGAATTGGTTTATTATAAAATAACATTTTTTTTCCAACAAAAGGAAGCTCGGACCTTCAAACTGATTAAGAATTGTCACTTGGAGCATGCCTGGAATTAAGTAACGGTTTTTTCAAAAACATTTAAGAAATGCTTTTCTAAACAACACAAGGGAAATATTAATGGAATGGATTACAAGAGCTTTCATCCATAATTTGAGAAGAAATGTCATATGATTGTCATGCTTCTCAATTGCAATCCAAGTTGGGAGAGCAAGAAGATGAGCTTGACTCACTGTATTGACATCTACTGTATACTTTCTTGTAGCTAAGCCCTCTGAAATTGCAGTATTTTATGCAGTAGAAAACAATTATAACAGGTACAATGAAATGTCTTCCTTTCCATGCCAAGCCAAGCTAGAAGCGAAAGCACGTGAGACTGGTCCCCATAATCCATATGTGTACAATACTCCCTGTTCTCTTCAAGCTAGAAAAAAATTTGAATGTTTAGCTTATCCAAAAAATCCTGGAGTACTATATTATAGTTGTAAACTGATTGACTACCTTGAAAGTTGGACTGACTTCCCAAATATCAAATAAAAAATATCTGAATTCTTGCTACTCAATATCGTTTGGAAATCATAAATTCTTCTTGGATGGTTAGCATGGAATACAAATCCACTTAATGTTATAGCATGTTAAATAGTAGGTGTATTGTACACATAGAAGCATTACATTCCAAAAACTTGCGATTAACCCAAAGGAATCAGTGCCTACCTCATTCGTTGTGTTGTGTCATTTCCCAAACTCTCATATATATATATGTGTGTGTGTGTGTGCGTGTGTGTGTACCTTTCATTTTTTGATGTATTTTTGCAAATTGGAGTGTAATGGTAACTGTATATTCAACAATGAAAACAAAGTTACAATATATAGGCAATTACATTACGATGTTTCTAAATGAAACAAATGTAAATAGAAGTCGGAAATAGAAACTACCTAAACTAATTAAGATGACCATTAAAGAAACATTAAATTATTTTAATACCCTCCCTTAATGGTCATCGTTCTAACAACCCTACAAAAGACATAATTTGCAGGTCTTTTGGTCACAAACACATGGAAGGCTGCCCCCTTCTGGTCAAAACGCTTTGCAAAATGAGCGTGTTGTTGAGACCTTCCTTGATTCTGCAAAATTTTTGGAAATGACTAAGATAACCAAAATCTTTCTGACTTGATGTTGGGAAACAAAACTGCCCCTCCCTATAGCCAGATATATCGAGAACAACTTCTCAAGTTGAAACCACAATTTTGAGGAGAAAATCGCCAAACCCTTTTACAGATGAGCACTATGACCCAAAAGCTGACTGCAAGAAACCACAATTTTTGAGGAGAAAATCACCAAACCCTTGATGCGATGCTATGATCACCTCAAAAAAACTGCTTTATTTTTTTGGGAGGAAAAACCAGAAAACCCAGTAGTAATTTTTTGAGGAAAAATTATAAAACCTTACAGTAATTTTTAATGGAAAGAATTAAAAAACCTTACAATAATTTTTTATGGAAAATATTAAAAAATACAGAAACGATTTTGAAGGAGCATAAAAAAACCCCAGAAATGATTTTTTAGGATAAAATCTAGAAAACCAAACACGATTTTTGAGGAGAAAAATCGATCAAACCCCAAAAGACTGAAACTCCAGTCATGATTTTTTGTGGAAAAGATTAGAAAACCCTCTTGTAGAGAAAGATCCCAAGATTTTTGTGTGAAAAAAGCAGGCAAAAGATGAAAAAAACAACCATGATTATTAGGAGAAAATCAGGCAAAACCTGTAATGTCCCCAGTATTCCGGGTTCATTTTTTTAAAGGTAAACCTGAAGAAGAGATATTAGCAAGAACAATTTGAAGATAAATATATACAAAGAACACTGTTTAACTAGCTATCTACCCCATTACTAACCCCTCCAAAAGAAAGTCTCCCAGGTCGGGCTCATAACCTTAATGAGGACCTTTTTGTTCCTCTGATTAAATCTTGCCGTCGTCCTCTGGAGCGCATCCTTAGGGACTTCCTGAGCGAAGTCTGCCAGGTCGGGCTCATGACCTTAATAAGGATCTTCTATAATCCTTTGACCCGATCTTGCCGTCGTCCACTGGAGCGCAACACTCAGGGCACTAGGCTAACCATTATTTGGTTCATTCCTCTTCTTGGAAGAGCGTCCTCTATCCAAGGCTTTAGGCTGGTCAATAAATGACCCATTCCTCTTCTTGGTAAGGGTTGTCCCTATCCAAGGCACACTTTGCATATGCATTAGTCATCAGTATATACTGGCACAATGGGGTCCTGATCCCCCTTAAACAATCTCTACGTAATCATAGAGTCACAATTCTTTAATAATTTTTGAGTTTCATATAAATTAATATCACATTAATTATAATTTAATGAAAGAATTCCTTATAGTTAGCTCATAGCTATAATTCTGATATATATATATACATATAATTTATAATACTCATAATTTTATTTGTGCACATCAGAAATGTTCATTTAATTTCTTTATATTTACAAATCTGAATTATATATATATATATAAAATAATGTCTTCAAATATAAATTATACCTATAAATCTATAATGATTATATATATATATATGATTATACTGTTATTAATATATATGTATCTATATATTTATACCTATATATTAAATCATAAAAGCATTCTTATTCATAATATATTCACTCAAAATAATATGTAATTCAGAGTT
>MU226251.1:1486213-1501402 GCA_018584345.1 Thuja plicata
ATGGCAACCTTAGCAAATTTAATTAAATAATAATAATAATTCACCCGTCTTGCGAAAACAATTGAAGAAGCATCAGAATCGAAATTTGTCTGCACTGGAGTGATCCTGATGATAAAAGATGATGAACAAACCTTATGGGGTGACTTACTAAAAATAGACGCTCTCTCCAAGATTCTTGGAGCCCAAACCGGAAGCCAGAAATGAAAAATGAAAGCATCATTCAACTCCTCTAACTCATCTGAGCTCATTGGAACTATCCATTGACTTACTATAAATAGTAAGTTCACACCAATGACCCTCTAAACACCTTGCCAGACCACGAGGATTGCGATAATGATCTGGCACCATCCATTCAATGACCCTGCTAAAATTGGGGACATTACACCTATCCAAATTCACGCCCACACACAATCAGGAGCGCGAGTTAACCCAGTCAAAGGAATTCCGCGGTTTTAGAAAATCCTCCACCATGCTAGGAATGTGCTCAAATCCATCTCAAGCGCACTTTTCACCTATGTAAGGAAAATTCTTAAGGAATAAGATCTTTCAAAACTGCTTAATCCCGCCCACGCATACGAAATGGCACGAGTCAACGGAGTCAACAGACTCTTATATGGAATAAAATCCTTCACTGCTCCCGAATCCCGCTTGGACTTTAGAATTGGCATGTTTTTTTAACGAAGGGAAAATTCCGAAGTAAAAAATGTTCTTCACATCCCTTGATCTGCAACCAAGCACGTTTTCCAGGAAGAGAAGGAAAACTTTAAAATTCCGAAATCGGTGAAAATTCCAAAATCATGGAAAAATTTTAAAATTTTGGAAAGCTCGTAAAAATTGGAAATTCTGAAATATTGAAAACATCTTGAAAATGCCAAAAATTGGAACTTCCGAAAATTTGAAAATTGGAAAATTCCAAAGAATTCAAAAATGGTGAATCTTGGAGAAGTCCAAAATTTTGGAAAAATTGGAAAATTCCGAAAAATTGGAAAATTTAGAAAATCGAAAAATCTTGGAAATTGGAAAATTTCAACATCCTGGAAATCTTGAAATGTGGAAAATTTTGGAAAACTTGGAGATTTTGAAATCTGAGATAAATTGGAAATTCCGAAAAATTGATAAAGTTGTAAAATTTCTTGAAGCTCGAAACTATGAAATATTGAAGTCGTGAAAATTTCAAAATCATGAAAAACTCGGAATTTTGGAAAATTTGGAAAAAACTAAAGATTTTGGAAAATTGGAAATTGGAAATAAAAGAGTTTTTTGGATTTAAATATAATTAATTAAATATTGAATTTTTATTTAATATTTAATTAATAAGCTTTCGAAAATAAAAAGGCGATAAAGATGAGAAATTAAAGATTAATTAAATATTTGTTTTTTGCTATATTTAATTAATAATTTAAAAAGCGATAAGATAATCATAAAAACTTGGAAGATTAAAGTGGAATTAATCGTTTTTTTTAATTGATATAGGGAAAAAATTAAATATTGAAATTTATTCTTT
This sequence comes from Thuja plicata, assembly GCA_018584345.1. NCBI lineage: Eukaryota > Viridiplantae > Streptophyta > Pinopsida > Cupressales > Cupressaceae > Thuja > Thuja plicata. The sequence goes on from MU226251.1 coordinate 1,487,718, forward strand.
TTTCAATATTTAAAATAAAAAATCAAAAGGTTGGATAAAATCGAAACTTCCTCATAAAGTAAAAGTGTTCAAAGAGGCAATTTCCCTAAAAACAGAGAGAAGTGGAGACAGGTGGCGTTTCTTGGAGGGGAATCTTCGCCTTAATTGGCAGCTTCCTAAATTTAGCCTGCAGTTTTAAAGCAATTTTTTCAGGGTTTCAGTCTATATATGAAGACCTCTCATTTCATTATCACATAGTTCAAGAAAAACGAGTTGAGGAGATTCTTTTAGGAATCAAGAGGATTCGAGTGAAGCTTTTCTTGAAAAATTGAGCAATATTCTTGAGGAAAGAGGAATTTCTACAGTAAGTTGGAAAAGTTAGTGGAAAAAGCATAATTTCTTGGAGGAAAAATCCAATTCTGAGGGAAAAGGTGAAGAATTTGTCAGATTTTCAGAAATTTTCTCCTTGAGAATTTGGTCTGCTTTTTCGTCTTCCTGCACGATTCTTATGTTTGTTTTGATTTTTTTGTTTTGCAGGAATGGTGGAGCCAAGAGGAATGAGCATGACAAAGGAAGCAACTGATAAAGAATGAGCAGGGAAGCTTTTTTCCAGAGTCCAAGATTGTTTCAAAATGGCAGAAGTTAGAGATACCAACCTCGGATGCCTGGACATGATTTAGTTTCACAGGAGGATGTTTGGGTATAAAGATCATCAGTCGACCCATTTGGCCACTCGGATTGTGAACAGTGGAATTGTGGCTGCACCTGGATTTCTTCCGGCTTTTCAGCATTCTGAGCTGATTGTGGAATGCGCTAAGCACTTCAATTCAAAAGACAGAATGATTATAGATGCAGATGGAAACATCATTGCAGACCTTTCTCCACCAGTGATTACTGAAGCATTTGGAATCCCTTCTTCCAAGAAGTTGGTATTAAAGACAAAGGAGCAAGCACACAGAGTTTTCACCGCAGGAGTTCAATACTGTGAAAACGTCATAAATGACAAGTGGTTGAGAAAGAACAGATCCCACAATTCCAAATTGCCGAAGGAATTGGTATGGTTGGATTTCCACCGAGAATATAGCGACTTGAGCATGATGCTGAGCAAAACTTTTGGCATTCCACAGTCCTATCTGTTGGAGTCATGGATGTGGTACTTTGTCGAGCAGGTAGTTGAAGAGCACAATCATATGGACTAGGTTGGAATGATCAGTGACAACCTGAGTGAGTAGTTGGTGAACCTGGAGCAATCACAGAAGTTTTATATGAGCTCCTATGTCATATACATGTTGGCACAAAACACGAGGTATGAGGGATTGCGGTGTAAGGGAACAATTGAAAGTGGCACTTCACGTTTGAAAGTCCACGAGTGCTACCCTCAGTTGCATTTGCAAGCCACAAATGATTATGTCTGGGTCAATGATGCCTTCGCAATGCGAATTGTGAGGACTTTGCAGAAAAGATTACACATGAGATTATCTGGCGGGGCAATGAAGCTAGTGGAGGAATACGGAGCTTGGTTTTTTCAGTTTCCCACTTTCTCCTATATCAGAGTACAGGGATTTTCGACACAACCATACAAGCTCCCAAGATATCCTACTGACAAGATGGTTCTGTTGGAACTCACTCGACAGCTGACAGTATATGACAAGATTCAGAAAGGGAAGAGAAAGTTGGGATTGGGTTTCCCAATTTCCATAGGAGAGGATAAGGCTGAAGAGTGCCCATGTCTAAAGGCGGTCGAAAGATCCTAGGACGAGTTGCACTTCTTCCATCTGCCATTCTACTTAGTAAGGCTAGATTTCGATCCCTATAAAAAAATTAAGTCGATGGCAGGTGCAAGGTATCAGCACATGACACACCTTGAAGATTTTTGGACTAGTGCTGTAGACGAAAATGAGATAAGGAAAAGGATGCACTCCAGATTGCCTTTGAAATCATGAGGGCTTGCAAAATCTTTTGCATACTTGATCAGATGGAGGAAGATTCAAATGTGCTTCAGAAAAGGGTATAATCCAGAAAAGGAAAGGGTTACTCATCCCTATGACTGGCAAAGGAAGGAGATTTCAGATCTTGATGCATTGACAAAACCAGTTCTGGACTTCACAAGGTGGTGGGTTGAGCAACAACTTGACAGAATGACTGTACCAAAGGAGGACTGGACATACAAGTTGTTGGGACATCAACCACTGCGGGATGAAAGACCAACGAAACCTTCCGGAGATAGAATTGAGGGAGAGATTCCGTCAGGAAGTGCAGAACACAAGAGGGAAAAGGGTGTTACTTAGGAAACACACACGAAGAGGAGGTTGGATCTTCATGTTGAAGAGTCGCAACAGAAGAGATCGAGATCCGAGGATATGCCATCCTCACCTAGCCAGACTCCCAAGTGTGCAGGAGATAGGCACTTTTACTAAGCAAGAAGTAGAAACAAGCAGAAGGGAAAGAACAGATCAAGGAGAGCAGTGCATGACAAGGACGGTTCAGGATAGATTGAGTATCAATGCCAATGAGGGGTTTGCGCTAGGAAGAAGTAGGGAACAAGATGTTACCACCGAAGAAAGTCTTGGTGTGTTTTTCAGAAGGATAATAGAGGAAGAGATTCCCACAGTTGAAGAGGAGATTCCTGCCACAGAGACACCAGCTCCGGAGGTGATGGCAGAAAGTCCTGGAGCCAAGGAAATCGACACAAGAGCAATACAGGGACAAGAGTAGTTGACGATGCAGAAAGATCAAGGTGTCGCCATTCCAGAATGGGTGAAGCAGAGGCTGCAGAGGAGTCAGGAAAAGGAGGTTGACCCAACGGTCGAATTACATGAAATCATGAACAGGGTCAACCAATCGCAGGAGAAAGGAAAAGCTAAGAGGTTCGCGAAGATTATCAAAGGAGAGTCTGGATCCAGAACCCTTCAGCTTGCAACACTGGCCGTGGACAAGACAAAGGATCAAATCACTCCAAATGAGTATAACGTGGCCGAGTTTGACTTAGGTCATGCCTCCCGAGAGCAAGTATGGGAGGAACTTGATGATTCTACACAGGTAGCCAAAAACAAGATGAGGAAATTAGAAGAGAAATACCAGAGGTAGAAAGGAGAGATTAGAGCATTATGCGACTACATCAACAACCTACCTCATCCAGTAAGGGAAGAAGGTCCATCTTTTGTTCCTCCGTCAGTTATTCCAACTGAGTCAGTAGAGAGTATAGATAGAATCAGGCGAAATTCTCAAGGGGCGGAGGCTTGGATCGAGGGCATCCAAAATGAGGCATACAAGCATGCTGAAGACTTGGTACGAGTTTATGACAGAGCACTAGCCATCCTTTCCCGGTTTCAATGCATGGAGGAATCGTGGGAGGATGAGCATATCTATCAGGATGAGATGATCGCAGAATTACAGGAGTTGATGGAGATGCCCAGGAAGGTGCTAGTTGACTGTGGGATCGTTAAAGAAGAAGCGTATGATTTCACCCGATGCCAAGGAAATGTTTAGGCATTTCATTGAGGAATCCACTCGATTGAAGGGAATATCTGAGAACATCAAGTAGGAAATCTCCAACACTATCGCATCACTGGTGTCAAAAAGGTTGTATGAAAATGAGATAACTGTAGACAACCTGAAGAATAAATTGGAAGAATTCTTTGGATTGAATTTCTTCACCAGGGATGACTTCGAGAACTTCTCCACTTTCTCGAATGACATGCATACTGCTCAGGATTTATTGCCAGAATGGGAGGACAACTTAAGAAAATCTGAGCGAGCTATGGTAGCTTTGGAATTCAAGCAGGAATCAGCACCAAGTGTCAGCGTGGATGAATTAGAAGCGGTTTTGGGAAGACTCCAGGCATCCAGGCAGAAAGGTCAAAGGTAGACTTCTTGGTAGAGGTGTATTTAATGCATAGTGGGCACGCTTAATGGTCATTTATTGCACCCCACTTTCCTTCTGAACATGCATGCATAATGGGTACTTATTATCCACTACGATAGTGGATTTTTTTTGCATTAATGTGGATTCCTTCTTCCTTGCCCTAACCTTAATTAGGGCTGAGGTGGCACGATTTGGGCCATCGGTTATTGTTTCAATCCAGGCCACCCTTTGTATTTGAGGACCTATATAAAGGCCTCACTTCTCATTTGTAAGGCAGTGGATTTTGAGATTGCTGCTAAAGAGCTACTAAGACAATAAAGTTTTCATTGTTGGTTTCATGGTGAATACTTGATGTGTTTTAGCGCTTGCTTGGTTTCATAATTCCCTCATTTAGTTTAGATTTATTGGATTAAAGTTAGATAAATTGTTGTGATTGCAATGATAAATATGATGGTGTTTTGATGAGTTCCTTTGGTTCATACTTTTGACGTTTTACTGATTGTAAATCGTTATGCAAAGTTAGCCTGAACCTCATTCTTGCATATGCTTAACTTCTGTCATTCATGTACATTGTTCTTCATGATGTTATCCGTGTTGGTATGAAAATCCTTTGCATAAACCTTGAAGATTGCATTGGTTTTTGTGTAGTTGTAGTATAACTTGGCGAAGCGAAACCTGGTTATTGGGAATTTGCCCACTGAAGTACTGACCATTGCTATCACTACCCTTAGGAGTAGATTAAAATTCCTAAATCCTACCCGCTTTTTATTTTCGCTTATCTCGTGAAAATCCCAAAAAAGAAGAGCATCATTGCAAATCTTTCCAAGACTGAAAACGTAAGGCCCTCTTGTGAGATTCAACAAATCACATTTACCACCAAGCTTATCCACGATCAAGACTTGACACGAAAGGAACCTTGGATTGACCTATATGATCTTCTCGCAATCTTAGCATATACGGAACTTTGATCAAGAGAGGATAAGATACCTTAGTATTTTGTTCTACTGTTTGGTGGGTCATAAAACACACATCAACAGGTCTCCACTTCATTGTAATAATTATTTTATATGGGAAGAGATTCCAATAACTAGTGGGGGTCTAGGAGTGGAGGCCCTAATGGGGTTGATGGGCACAATTCCTCATGGAGGTCTAGCAACAGGGTTGAGGGACAACACCCCTTTTTCAGGGTTTGGGGGCAACACCCCTCACGAGGTCCGCCTAGCACATTCTTGGCTTTGATACAAGGTGGGCCGCCATTGCCCCCAAGCCCCAATTAAGGCCTTTGAAACCACACAAAACTTCATGTCGAACACTATTTTCACAATTACATCACTTAAGGGAGAAAGAAGGTATTTGACACATTTTTGTTAATAAAATGTTTTTAAAAAATGTGTTACATCCCTTGTGGACTTTCAAATAAGGGTTTTAATTGTTTCACTAGAAGTATGAAATTAATATTGAAATTTGTTTTTGATTAAGGGCCAAATAGGTTTTGAAGGGCCCCAAAACCCTTTACAAACAGATTTTGGAGGGATCTAGAACCCTCAAACGAACAACTGCAATGAATAGACCATAAACAAACAACCCTACAATCAATAGCCTTACAAATGCTAAAAAAACTAAGTACAAGCCAATCCAGCAGCAGGCCATAGCTTCAAGATACACAAAGGGTTATAGAAGGCTCCCTTAACCTTGAAACACGAAACAAAGGGTTTTACTAGGCTCCCCTAACCTGAAATATGGGTTTTATCAAGGCTCCCACAACCTTATTGGGTTTTAAGAGGAATCCCAAAACCATCCAGCAGAAAATTGCAAGATCTTACCAACAGAAAGACCCCTCCTCACTTGCAATACTCCTCTTCACCTTGATAGAAAAGGATCCCACCTTAATAGGAACAATTGAGGAAGAGAAAATCAGGCGGGAAGACCACCCACAAAACAACCCGACCTCCAAGCAGTAAAAAGCGAGAGCAGACCGCATAGAGCAACATTCAACCTCTCCTAAGTTGCACATCCTCACCTCCATAGGGGATGCCACCACCTCAATAAGTACTGTGAAAAAGGAAGAATGAAACAAAATGAGCCAAACCCACATCATGGCTACAAGAAGAAACCCCATCACAAAAGGGGAAGGCTCCTTTGTAGGAGCCTCATGGGGAAGAAACATGAGAAAACCAGCAAGAGCCCACAAAATAAAAGAGAAAAGAAAGCATTGGGCACCAATAGGGGCAAGCACAACCCGAAAACCAGAAAGACCCCCTAACCAACAACACAATGAAGCCAGAACGGGCCCTTGAAAATTGTCAGCAACCGATTGACCACAACAACAAAGACAAACACTGGGAGGCCCCTCAAAAGAAACAGGGCCTAGACCAACAAAGCCACCAACAAAGGGATCCACGAAAGAAGCCCCCAACCGTGAAAAAACTAGAAGAGATACACAACCAGGCACACCCTCTTCACAAAAGCTTTGCCACAGCCAAGAGAGCCCCCTTTCCAACCACCAACTAGAAAGAAAGTCAACAACAACGCCAGAGACACTCTGGCAACCGACGAACGACAACCACACCAAAGTTCAAAGCCTTTGATGCAAAACGATAAAACCATCGAATAGAGAAGGGGAACAAACCACCCACTCCAGATCTAGGCCAAACTAAGCAACTTCGTCCTCCAGAGAAATCATCTTTGAAGGAAAAGGACGGGCAGCCAAGACTGCTTGTTGTAGAGCAACAACACAGGCAAAGACAACAAAAGCTACCAGAAAACCCCGTAGAACCAGGCCAAACAAAGAGACCAAAGCTCCCACACGACAACCTCAAACTTTAAGCAAAAGACTTCTAAAAGCAGTACCCTCCAAGTCCAAACGAAACAAACCAAGCCGTCACGGACAAAAATGAGGAGCTCTGACAGTGGCATAGGCAGAGAAAACCCAACACTAACCAAGAACTAGAACAAAAGATGCGAAGCCCCATGAAACAGGGTAAAAGAGATAACCCACTCCTCACACCGGAGCAACGACCGAGCCAAGAAGAACCGGACCCACAACATCTTCGCAACCTCATCATCATCATCGTCGACATCCTCTCCATCTACAAAAGCATCTCCCTTTGAAACCCTAGCTGCTTTTCTCTCGCGCTCCACCTTATTGATATAAGTTTAAAATTTTATGGTTTGAACCAAGGATGTAGGCAGTACAGGCAAGAAGCCCCACCATTTCTCCAAAGTTCTCCCCAAGGTCAATCACGCTCCATTGTTAACATGGTAGAGACGAACCAGTGAGGTTTGAACCTTGGTTGTAGGCACTACAGGCAAGAAGCCCCACCATTTCACCAAAGGGTCATCCCCTAATATTGAAATTTGTTTATTATGAAGATTATTGAATAATGATGCTTTTGTAGAAATAATGAATTTATGGATGGATAATGATGTATACTGACAACTTGGATGAATGATGGTAAACCTAGATGATTAATGCTAGCTAGAAATGTTTAATATATTATTTGAATGATGTGTAAGTATGCCTAACTTCTTCATATGTCAGCGGATGCAGGAGAATAATCACCCTCAAAGAAGGGAGAGTATCATCAAGGAGAGAGGATGTAGGTGTGTGGAGAAAGGTTGAAATCACCATTCGAGTTCGAACCTATAGCTAAGTATCTTGGTCATCAGGTCACTGAGAGTTAGGGTTTGGTTGGCCGTTAGTCACCTATTGCTAGGGTGGGGTTGGAAGTCCTTTCCTTGTTCATTGTTTAATTAAAATGAATTAAATTTCTTCAATAAGAATTTTGTACTTATTTTATTATGAAACTAATTCATCTGGAGCACCTCCTTTATCAATTTTAATGGAACAAACTTATAATTCTCTCTATGTAAATATATACATGTATATACAAATATTGCATATATATGTATGTATATATATGCGCACGTTGAATGACAATTGCCATATGTGCATGTATGCAAATGGTAGAACTACATACGTACACACATACATATAGTCGTGAATAAGCGAATATATGTATGCATCTACTATGAGTTTATACATCTGTATGGATGGAGATGTAAGAATTGACACCAAGTGTTTATGAGCACCTTTGCATATATGTGTGTGTAAATATATATTAAAACATATTCGACATACATGTATATAATATATGTGTGTGTAAATATATATTAAAACATATTGAACATACATGTATATAATATCATTAGAAGATAAGTGATTATCATAACATTAATTCATTAGTCAATTTAATTATATCTTTCTCTTCATGATCGGCACATATCTTCAATTACCTCAAGGTGGCGGAGGTAACTCGAAGGATTACCTTCTTGCAAGAGTTCGTTTTTCTTGTGGGCTGCTCCATTCTTGGATGGCATTGCCTCTTTATTTAAAACTATCGACACTCATTGAAGGAGGTTACGACTCACTTGATGATACCAATCTTCTGCAAATAGTTTTCATTACTATCGATCTGCCTTAAGCATTTGTTTTTCGAGTTCGGAATTACAGTAGAGGCATATAGATCAGATTCCTATTGTGCAAGAAATAAGAGGGATTCAATTTCTGATTGCCTCCATTCTTCATTGCTTAACCAAGCAAGCGATCTTTTCATTATTGATATAAAGATATATTTCTGAAATCGAAGTTTATATTTTCTCATTGAATGAAGTAATCTGCTATACATGGCTCCATTGAGTGAACAAATGTCTAAGTTCATTTTCAATATAAGCATTAGCAGCAACCGAAGTTTCTTGCATCTCATTTAGGGAAGAAGGATTAGCACTGCATATCTTATTGCATCACATAATTGGATCGGTTCAATCATAAGCATTACAATGCATTGAATTCTTCAAATCATAGAGTTGCATTAGAGCTCACGTTGTATTAGTTGACATGCTCTGAATACAAATGAAATCTGAATTATCCATGGTAAATGAAACTGTATGTTCATTGTATTTATCTGAAGTGAATTCTGTAGACCTTTCATGACTCTATAAATCGGTAAGGGATCGTATATCATATAGTGTGCAATACTGTAACTTATCTGCATGTTTAAATGATTCAAAACTTTGCAATGAAACATTTATCATCAATATTGTGGGCTTCAGATGTGAATTCTGAATTCGGAATATGAATCTGCATATCATTTATATCATCCATATATTCTAGACTAATTTGCGATCAGATTAAAACAGTTTACAGTCGAACAATACATAGAGGAGCTCAGTGGTCAGGCTGCCTCATCTGCTAAATAGCACTCGTCAATTACCAAATCTGCTTGATAGCTTAACAGTGAACAATATTGTAATATTCTTAAGTGCCGAATGATTCCTTGAGTGAGTAAACCTAAGTCATTTTATGATTATGACAGAATGTCATCTACTGGAATGTTGAAACCTCTATTTGAATGTAATGGATCATACCTAATCAGTTAAGTCTTAAAACAAGATATGAAATGTTGTAGAATTTGGGAAGGGTTCCATCTCTTATCCTAGGAAGGAAAAATAGAAGGGACAAAATGTCAATCATACTTCAAGATTTATAACAGCTGAGAACTATTGGGAAGAGATACCCCCTTAGTTTGGTTAAGAACCATTAAGAACCGTATATGTTCTCAATATGCTAGTGAGTCACCACTCTTAAGGTTGTAGGACCATTATTGCCTAATTGGACTATAAGTGACGCAAGGAGGGTCAGTACTCAGGGTCAAAGGCACTCCCAAATACCAAAACCAGCTTGCAGATACAACATACGGAAGCAACAACACAAGGAGAGAAGAAACAACAGATACTTTTCGTTAATTGATCAAACACATTACATGCCGGGCTGTAAGGCCTTCCTTGTTTCGGCCATATACATTCAAATGAATTACAAAATGATCTTCATACATGCGAGGTCACAGACCTGCCATTAACCTAAAATCTTCTATCATAATCTGATACCCAAAAATTCCTACTAAAACTGATACCGAACTGCCTCCTAAATCTAAGAACATAAACCAAATATATACAAGAGTCCACCAAAGAGGTCGGCACTCAAATCCCAAAGAGAGACCCAGATTTAGGTCCACACAAATCCCAATGAGAGACCCCACATTAACTACGCCACGAAAATTAAATGTAGAAGTCGGCCAGATTAGGATAAACAACTCGGTAAGAAGATAACTGAGCAACAGGAACAACTCGGTAAGAACATAACCGAGCAACAGAAACTAACTCGGTGGAAACCCAACCGAGCAGCCAACATACACCGAGACCCGTCGGTAAAGCAAGACAGAACAAGTAACCGAGCGACAACAGTTATCGAGCACTTCACTGAGCAGCCTCCAAACAAGCTAAAGAACAAAAGCAAACATATTTTTGGTTGAGTAGGATTGCCAAGAACCCAAGATGCTCCTGCATTAGACACTTGGGGTTAAAAGAAATGATTCCCCGAATGATCTATCAAGTCCAACCTAAAATGAATCCAACGTAGATTGAGAAATCCAAGATAGGTCCTCAATCGGTCTGTTCTTCTATTTTATCAGATACTCCATGTATTCCTTTCCTCTTGTACTTCTGCCAACTCTCTGTTTCAAAATCTGTTCAACTTCCTCTATCTGTTTCTTAGAATAATCACTCAGTACTGTCACTTCTTCATCAGGTTCATGATATTCATACAAGTCTGAAATATTGAGTATGGGTGATATATCCATGTCATCAGGTAATTCCACTTCATAAGCATTTCCACTGCCAGATCTTCTTAGTATTTTGCAAGGACCAAATTTCTTCATCTTCAATTTACCATATGTTCCAACAGGAAATCTGTCTTTCTTCAAATGAGCCATGACTGCATCACCAACTTCAAAAGTTTTATGTCTTCTTGATTTATCTGCACTATTCTTGTATTTCTAATTACTGTTCTCCAATTTTTATTTTACATCGTCATGCAATGCCTTCACGAACTCAACAAATTCTTCTGCTTCAGCACTCCTTTTCTCTTCTCCAGCAATGTCTCTCAAGTCTGATATACCTCTCGGTTGTGTGCCATGAATAATCTCAAAAGGTGTCTTTCCAGTACTTCTGTTTACTGAACTGTTGTATGCAAACTCTGCTTGTGCCAACATCAAATCCAAATTACTTGGTGTGTCTCCAACTAAACATCTCAACAAGTTACCCAAACTTCGGTTTACAACCTCTGTTTGTCCACCAGTCTGTGGATGAAATGTAGAACTATGCTTCAACTCAGTGTCCAACTTCTTCCAACGTGTTTTCCAAAAATAGCTGACAAACTTACTATCTCGGTCAGAGATAATACTCTTCGGTAATCCATGCAATCTGACAATCTCCTTAAAGAAAAGATTTTCTATATGTATTGCATCTGATGTTTTCTTACATGGTATGAAATGTGTCATCTTTGAAAATCTATCTACAACAACAATATGGAATCATTATCTCTTGTTGTCCTCGGTAAGCCAAGAACAAAATCTATGCTGATATCACTCCAAGGTTTCTTAGGAACAGTAATTGGTGTATACAAACCAGTATTCTGACTTACTCTTTTTGCAACTTGACAAACTCCACAACTTTTCACAAATTTCTGAAAATCCTTATATAACTGAGGCCAAAAATACCTTTCCTTAAGCAAACTCAATGTTTTATCAATACTAAAATGTCCAGCCAAACCACTACTATGTTTCTCCTTTATCAAATTAGTTCTCATTGATCCTCTCGGTATGCACAAATGAATACCTTTGAACAACATATCTTCCTGAATGAAATAATCTTCATACTTGATTGATTTGATATAGGTGCTCTGCACACTCTCCACTGCTCAGAAAAATCAGGATCGTTTTTATACAAATGTTTCATATCATCAAAACCAAGAACTTCAATTCTCATTTCAGCCAACAAAGATCTTCTACTCAATGCATCAACAACTCGGTTAGAAACTCCACTCTTATGCTTAATCAAAAATGTGAAACTCTGCAAATACTCTACCCATTTCATATGTCTCTGATTCAACTTATTGTTACTACCCAAATATTGTAAAGCCTTATGATCAGTATACAATACAAATTCACTCGCCATCAAGTAATGTCTCCATTTCTTCATAGCTTGAACAGTAGCATAGAATTCTTGATCATAGACAAAATATTTCCGTTTTGCATCATTCAACTTTTCACTAAAGAAAGCAACAGGTTTACCTTCTTGAGTCAACACAGCTCCTATTGCACTTTCACTTGCATCACATTCAACTTGAAATACCTTATTGAAATTAGGTAAGGCTAACACAGGTAATTCAACAACCTTCAGCTTCAAAGTCTCAAAACTCTTATCAGCTTCATGTGTCCATTTGAATTCTCTTTTATCTCCTCTCATTGTTTCAGTCATAGCATTACAAATAGAACTGAAATTTCTGATAAACTTCCTGTAAAAGCTTGCCAATCCATGAAATGATCTTACCTCACTGACATTCTCAGGTGTAGGCCAACTAAGTATAGCTATAACCTTCTCAGGATCCATCTTCAAACCATTAGCTGAAATCACAAAACCTAAATACACAAGTTCTTCTTTCATGAAGGAACACTTTTTCAAATTTATCAGTAACTTTTCCTCTTTCAATCTCTGCAATACTTGTCTTATATGCATCAAATGCTCTTCTCCAGTCTTACTGAATATTAGAATATCATCCAAGTATACAATTACACATTTATTCAAGAGTTTCTTCAAAACTTCATTCATTAATCTCATAAATGTACTCGATGCATTAGTTAAACCAAAAGGCATGACCAACCACTCATACAAACCTTCTTTCGTTTTGAAAGCAGTCTTCCATTCATCACCTTCTCTAATTTTGATCTGATGATATCCACTCTTCAAATAAATTTTGGTAAATATCTTGCTCCACTCAAACAATCCATTGTATTATCCATCTTCGGTATAGGGAACCTATATTTTACTGTGATCTTATTGATTGCTCTTGAATCAGTGCACATTCGCCATTCTCCATTCTTCTTAGGTGCCAATACAGTTGGTACTGCACATGGACTCAAACTTTCTCTGATCAAACCCTTGTTCAACTTATGAACTTGTCGATTAAGCTCTTCATTCTCAGTCGGTGTTAACCGCTGTGGTGCTTTGTTCGGTAAACTAGCTCCCGGAATTAGATCCATACAATGACTAATATCTCTCATTGGTGGCAAACCATCAGGTACATTATCTGAAATGATCTCCTTGTACTCAGTAACTTCTCAACTTCTGCAGGAATTTCATCTTTTGTATTCTTACCCGATTTGTTAGGAATCAAAGCATAACTGTTGATGTTTGTAGCTTTGATCAAATAAAATGAATGAGATATTAATATTATGAGAATAGATTAACTTATGCATATCAATATATATGATAATAATAATAGATATTATTATTATATATATTATTGTATTTACATACATTCATAATTGAGTAAATTAATCTATTATCATATTATTAATCTCATTAACTATTGAAATGGATTTGATCGAATGACATCATATTATTCATTATATAAATATCTGAATTGATAATATTGTTATATTATTCTACATTATATATGTGCATATTAATATATATAATAATAATGATATTATTATATATATCAATATACATATACAATGTATAATGTATATTATATTTGATTAAATAATATTTAATAATAATATACCGATTACCGATGAATATCGATCAATTAACAGTATTGAATTAAATAAACATCATTGAGAATACAATATGATAATATTATTCTATATTATATATGTATATTAATATATATAATAATAATGATATTATTATATATATCAATATATATATATACAATGTA
>MU226251.1:1512929-1527712 GCA_018584345.1 Thuja plicata
GTCAATCATCGAGTCACCGGCATTACTGTTGCAAGGTGAACTGTATGTGCTACAGTTCAGTTCTACTTGAAGCCACCTGCGGTAAGAAGGGAGCCTCCCCTATTGTTGAGAGGAGAGAGAAATCTCACATACTGCTGCCTAAAGTACACGTTTTGCAAGTTGTAGTCTTAGTGACTTGCAAAATATTTAGCCAACACGTACCACCCCCAGTACAGAAGGAAGTGGTGATGTCTGCACTAAGGAGGGCAGCCATACAGAAAAAGGGAACCCCAGCACTGAGGAAGATGTAAGCGGACAATAGAAGATCCCTAAATAGAGAGTCACAACACTTTCCTTGCTTGGCGTAGCCAACCTGGTTCTTGCAGACCAGCAGACTCGTACCAAGGTCATAGACCTAAGAGGGCAGCCAACGTGTGGACACAAGATAAGACTCCACACACAACAAGGTATAGAAGTGGCCCACCCGGTTGCCTTGCGGGTGCACGCTGAGGAAAAAATAACTGCTCAGAGTGTGGAGAAAAAGGAAGATACATAGGGTGAGGATGCAAGGACAGTACTGGAAGAGGCACATAGGTTGCTTGAGGAAGTTGGGATGGAACCACCACCCTCGCCACCGCCCATAGAAATAGAAGAAGAGAACATAACAAGAATACAAAACAAGACAGGGAACTGTTCCGAAATGAGCTCATTAGAAGATAAAGAAACAAGATTCCTTAAAGAGTTACTAGCTATGGAGCACACCACTAAGGAAATCATACAGTAGGCCAAGAGTTAGAATGTGGAAGCCATAGTTAGAGCAGCGGAGTCCTTGGCAACATTCATGAAGGGAAAATGCCTTACAGATTGGATCCTATTCCAGTAGAGTGGATACAAACAGGGAGAAATAGCTGAAATCTGGACAACCCCATGCATCATAGCGCAGGTATAGGAGCAGCCACCCCTCATGCACACACTTACAAAAATGGAGGTGGCTTTTAGGAGGACATACTTGGAACTTCAGCAAGAAAAGGACCTGACAAACCAAATGAAGAAGTAACGGGAAGAGGAAAAGACTATGCGGGAAGCTAAATGGAAGATGGAACGAGCTGGCTTGGAAGAGAAATTAGCAGCAGCTGAAGCAAAAAATATGGATGCATTACAGGTGCTCTAAGGAGTTCGGGCCAAGCAGAAGGTTGCTGAACGAGATCTCCTACGCATCTGGGAACGAGCTCCAAGTCCAGGGACGTCTTCACAACCCAACTCTCAAGTCTGATTTTCTTTTTGTAATTCAGTCTTCTGGAATACAACATTTTTTTTGGGGGGATATATGTAGTACGTAATAAAGTAATATTGTATTAGTCTTAGTTATGTTTTGTCGGGAGGGTAGTTAGAATCGAGGAGATGCGTCCGTTGGTTTCCCCAACCAACCGACTATTATATAAGTACTTTGTTTTATTGTGTTGGAGTGATGGTTTTCTAGTATTAATAAAGAAATAACATTTCCTCGCCATCTTGGTATTCTGGTATGGTATTCCTTGTTTTCTGTTAGTATTGGTAATAAATGTTTTGTTGGTACCATTGAAGATATGTTGTATTGTTCTATATATTATGCATTAATAACCATTCTACAAACTTCCACCTTCCCATTCGGTCTTTCCTTTATCTTGAGATGTGTCTGAAATTGACTTGTTTGGTTCAGATCTACTGTTTTCACCATGAGATCTACCTCTTCCTCTAGGGAATCTACCACCTCTACCTCTTTGTCTTTGTTCATATCTCTTGTTCAATTTCTCCTTAGCTCTTAGGGCAAACTAATATGCCTCCTCAATGCTTTCCATCTTGACAAAACTGATCTCATTTTGTATAGAACTTCTTAATCCATCCAGATACCTTGCTATTCTTTCCACTTCATCTTCAACATGTCCAGATCTGATGTCTAATCTTTAGAATTCTTCAGTATAATCCTTTACCGAGCTATCTTTCTGTTTAAAACTTTGCATTCTCCTAATCAGGTTATTCCGGTAATCACAAGGTAGAAACTTGCCTTTCAATTTGTTTATCATCTTATCCCATACCTTGATCTTATCTTTACCTTTCTTCTTTCGATCCAATTGCAGATGTTCCCACCATAAGGATGCATGACCTTTACATTTTGTGCTTGCAATCTTCACTTTCTTCTCCTCTGATACATTCTCATATTCAAAATATTTTTCCATCTCAGTTATCCAATCTATCAATTCATCAGAATCCAATTTTCCACTATACTCAGGAGGATTAAACTGAGGTGTGGACTTCAAACTTGTCAATGCTTGCAGGAATCTCTCTTCTTCCCGATCCATAATAGGTGCAGGTGCAGCTTCGCCTTGAACTTCTTCCAATTCATCATCGCTAACATCTTCAAGATGTCTTCCTCTGCGCTGGGCTGTCTCAACAGCTTCCAATCTTGCAGCCATTTGTTTTAGCATATCAGCTAGACTTGGATCTGCATTTCCTCTCCCACGAACCATCTTGAATCCCTCTGCAATTGTAGGTCAGATCGCAATCTGCTACCCCACAACAATATCAACCAACTAGGGTTAGGGCTTACAAGAAGGAACCTAGATTTCAACCTTCGCTCTGATACAACCTGACGCAAGGAGGGTCAGTACTCAGGGTCAAAGGCACTCCCAAATACCAAAACCAACTTGCAGATACAACATATGGAAGCGACAACACAAGGAGAGAAGAAACAACAGATA
Source organism: Thuja plicata (assembly GCA_018584345.1). Taxonomy (NCBI): domain Eukaryota; kingdom Viridiplantae; phylum Streptophyta; class Pinopsida; order Cupressales; family Cupressaceae; genus Thuja; species Thuja plicata. The sequence goes on from MU226251.1 coordinate 1,515,647, forward strand.
CTTTTCATTAATTGATCAAACTCATTACATGTTGGGCTGTAAGGCCTTCCCGATTTTGACCATATACATTCAAATGAATTACATATTGATCTTCATACATGCGAGGTCACAGACCTGCCATTAACCTAAAATCTTCTATCACAATCTGATACCGAAAAACTCCTACTAAAACTGATACCGAACTGCCTCCTAAATCTAAGAACATAAACCAAATATATACAAGAGTCCACCAAAGAGGTCGACACTCAAATCCTAAAGAGAGACCCAGATTTAGGTCCACACAAATCCCAATGAGAGACCCTACATTAATTACGCCACGAAAATTACATGCAGAAATCGGCCAGATCAGGATAAACAACTCGGTAAGAAGATAACCGAGCAACAAGAACAACTTGGTAAGAACATAACTGAGCAACAGAAACCAACTCGGTGGAAACCCAACCGAGTAGTCAACATACACTGAGACCCGTCGGTAAAGCAAGACAAAACAAGTAACCGAGCAACAACAGTTATCGAGCACTTCACCGAGCAACCTCCAAATAAGCTAAAGAACAAAAACAAACATATTTTTGGTTGAGCAGGATTGTCAAGGACCCAAGATGCTCCTGCATCAATAAGTCCGTCAAATGTTGAGAAGACCAAAAGAGTCTTAAGGACTCAATTATACGAGCAAGGTGGTGATACCGACAAAGTATAGTGCTTGTATTTGTAAACCTTGGCCAAGGTGACGCTCTGCAATAGCATGTGACCGTCAGTCACATGAACTAGAAGTACATGTCTAGTCATGGGAGGTCATTCTTATAGGCGAGGAAGTCTATAGGGTGTGACTGACTAAGATTGTTGTAGGCTCTAAACACCAAAGACTCAGATGGCAATAATAAGATTGGATCCTGAATCTGCACCTCTCATGTAGGGCTGGTCCGCTTCTGAAAGGAAGTTGTGCGGTATACCTTAAGGTCAATGGATGGGAGGTAAAGCCCCTTATAATGTTCTCTCTCTCTCTCTCTCCCTTTCTCTTTGTCTCTGGAAGACATCAAAGACACAAATTACTGGAAAGGATCAAAGCATAGTTACCCCCCTCTCTTATAGGTTTCTGTTATCTCTTGCATATAATTAGTTAATTCAATTAATTTCCACTTTAGATAAATCAGTTTTAGAGAGTTAATTATTCTATTGTCATGTGAAAGCAATTTCTTTTTAAATATCAAATTTTCCTCTATATTTGAAGATGGTTAAATAAGTTATTGAAAGATTTTGTATTCATGTGAAAAGGAATCAATTTCTTTCTGTTAAAAGTTAGTTAAAGGAAAAAAATTATTTCCTATGAAATGTCCGGTAATTACTTAGAATTTTATTTTGTTATGGTTTAGTATGTTACAAAATGATTTAGTTTTTTTTTGGGCAAGGACTTGCCGAGTTAATGGCATAGTCTTACTCTGTTTTAAAAAAACTTGGTAAGTACTTGCCAAAAAATCAGCAAAAAATCCTACAAGTTTTTTTTTGGTGAGTTGCTAGACAAAAAATTTGGCAAGTACTCACTGAGTATGCCAACTATGGACTTCCACAAAGTTTTAGAATAGGAGGATAATAGGATTCCTTTAAGAGATGGGGGTTCAAGGACCTTGGTTTGGGAACAACTTTGTTGAGTGTCTAGGGAAGAGCCCCTGACAGGGTTGAGTGACAAAGTCCCTTGGGGCATGAGGATTTTGTCCCTTTTAGTGTCGAGGGGTAGCATCTTTGGTGCTTTCTTCATGTTCATAATTTTATCACAAGTCCAAACTTTTTCAATATTTCTAACCAAATCTTCATTCTTTAGAGAATGATAGTTATTTTATTTCATTGCAACTGACCCTATATTCTTCTCCTCCTTTTGGATGAATTGTGATCTTCATTCTTTAGAGAATTTTTAGTGAAGGTGAAGAATATGATTGGTCTAAATGATAAGCGATATGCAATTTTTATGCATTTTTATAGTGTTTAGGGTGTGGGTGGGACCCATTAGACTATTAGGATTAGGGTTAGTGGTTTACATTTCAAGAAAATGCTTGATTAAAAAGTTACTTTATTGAAGTGTGTTTGCCTCACCGGGTAAACTAGTTAAATGCCAAAGGTAAATACACAGAACGTGATAAAGATATGCCAGAGAACCAGTTCTATTAATTCATCAGCTTCATGTATACAAATGATTGCAGCAATATCAAGTTCCCGTCAACACCAAAATGCCTTACCCAAAGGTAGTACATATAACATATCTGGACCGAAGGGGTGCGACACCAACCGTTGCAACTATACACCAAATACCTATCCTTCCTTCGAATGACTAACTAAATACCAACGACACATAACAATATATCATTATTCTCGACAACACCATCCCCCCCAAAAAAGAAGTCGTCTCCGACGACTTACAACAAAATGGAGACAATAACAAAACATAACAAAATCATGACTGAGAAGAAGGGGGCTGAGGGAGCGTCCCTGAAGAGGCTGACTGCATGGCTGAAGAATCCAAACGAGCGCGTAGCTCATAGACCTGCTGTGTCCTCACCTGCAATTCCAGCTCCGCAACCATCCGATGCTCCAAGGTTGTCTTCACCATCATAGCTTCCTCCAGGAGCTCCTTCTCCTTTTTATTGAATTCCTCCCTAGGCTGGGTCAGACCAAGGTGCAAGGCACTCTTCTCTTCACTGGCCTCCACCAACTGCTTCTCAAAAGAGGATTTCTCCTTAGCCAACCGAGCCTCCAAAGATACCCTCTATGTCCAGATGACCTCCAACACTGCCACCATCTCGACTCTCTCTGCTGCCCAAGCTGCCTGCTAGCTAGCCAACTCCTGTGTATGGTGAGCTAAGGCTGCCTCGACTTCCTCCAACCGGGTGGCCATCTCCTCCCAAGCTCTCTGTGCCGTCACCCGAGCAGCCTCATGCCCAAGGCTGCCCTACGGAAATATACTCTATACGCCTGAGGGTGTAATAGCCCTCCCTGAAGGCCTGCTCTATCTGTCGGACAAGAGTCTCCACTCTGCTCTTCACCACTGGCTCACCGACAACCCAGGCATTCAACATCTCCGCAGTCTCTCTGGTTAGCCATCCGCCTAACTCAAAACAAGCTGCAAAGGATGTGGGACAACCAACTTTGACAAAGACCAGTAACCGCTCCAAGTCCTCAGTAAAAATCTCCAGAGCTCAATGTCCTCCCTGACTGGCTCCCTCGGAGGCTCTGAAGGTGCGATGAGCTCCTCATGCCTTGGAAACCCCATGGGACCGAGTTTATTACCACTGTACTCCCCTCGGCCGACTCCTCTACCAAGTGCTTAGTGTGGTCCCCTGCAGGTGAGACCTATGCCTCCAAGTCAACAACCCCCGGAAGCACATCCCGTCGGGGAGAGAGAACTGCCGCTCCAACTGGTGCTAGGGGTGTCATTTGGAAGCGCCTACTGAGCCAAGTGCTCATAGCCTCGATGGAAGAAGGATCAGCTACAGGCGGTGGATCATCCAATAACTCGACATCGATCATGACCACTCCATCTGTCTCAACCACATCCAAATGAACCTGGCCCTCCCTTACCTTCGGAGGCTCCTCCTGACGGTGCTCCATCTCACCTCCAGGCACATCTCCACAATCCAGCTCTGCAGGTCTAGACTCAATCATTCCCTCCGAAGATCCCACAACTACCTCCACCGAAGGCAATGCCTCTACCACAGTCACTTGTGCTGGAGTCATGGTCATTGGTGTCCACAACTGACCAAAAGAAGGAATGGCGACTGTGGCCCCCAACACCCCTGTTGCCGAGAAGTCAATTGTGCCACAGGGGGTGGTGTGACTAACTCTTGCAGTCAAGGTGGCAATGGTACAGGTGCCATACTCACTGGTGCGCGAATCTGGCCAAATACTGGGATCGTTGTGGATGTCACTGCCAATACTACTGGAGTCAAGTGTGTCGTGTTTGACAATACCAATCGGGTACATAGAACATGTGTGGGCGCGGTTGTAGGTATAGAGGCGGCTGTGGCAACTACCACCTCAATAGGATCATCCTAGGCTGTCTGGCTGTCCCCCTCGTCTGAGGCACTAGAGCTCTCAGGCGTCTCCTCTCGGACGTCCTCTGACTCGGACCCTGAAATGACTTGCCTTTGCCACTTCTGCCCTGGAAGCACTTTCTGACCAGTCGGTATGTCCAAGTGTCTCCAGCACATGATGGGTGGCTCGCTAGGCGTCAAGGGACCAGGTTTCACCTCCAGTCGGTTGGCTGGAATTTGTATGTGTGTGACATCCAAAAACAAGCCAATGGCGTAGTGCGGCATATAAAATGTCTTATGTGCAGGGTCATGAACTCATTCATCCGCTCTGCCAACAATGTAGCCCAATCATATACTGTACCATTCATCAACACGATTTGGAGAAGCGCGATATCAGAAGCAAGACTCGACCCTATAAGTCTACTCTTTATAACATCCATAATGCAGCGCCAATGGCCTTCTGCAATGAAGGACTTCTTCATCCCCCATCCTTTTGATGCCTTCGCCACTGAATCTAGCTCTGCAGATGTGAGGCTTCTGGATACCATTTTAATCCAATACTCCTTTGTTTCCCTCGACATCTTTCTTGCCTTAATATCAATTTTTCTTCCATTGCGTCTTGGTATGCCAAACACCCGTGTAAACTTTGTCGCCATGAATGCAACCCTCACGTCCCGTCCGAGGTAGGACAATGTGCTCACCCGGGAATGTCTATCGAAGGTCGCAATCATAGCTCTTAGTGCACCTTCGTAGTCAATGCAAAATACGGGCATCTGTATTGCCCATTGCACTTGCGCGGTCCTCAAACTTCTCTTTACCAAATCATTGTCAGGTGTATCTCGCCAACACTTCCGACATTCCAACCCATTCAAATCCTTGAATGCTACCGTATGTGCTGTAATTGTATCTTTCTGAGGAGCTGGTGCCATATGAACTTTGGGCCTCAACTTCTGCTTGCCGCTGCTGGAACTGGCATCCATTCTCCCTGCAACTTTTACTCCGGACGGTAACACTTGGGCATTTTATCCATGTTCTTGCCCGAACTACTTGCTTGTGTCTGCAACTGTGTTTTCCAGGGCCGCTTTCCTGCTGAATCCATTCCTACTGATCTTCCTTTGTCTTGTTGTAAAAGAAAACCGTTAGGGCTTCGAGGGAGCCTTCCCTCACTGTACACAGTAGTTGGCCAGCCAGCAAGCATCTTGGGAAACAGAGAGAGCCGAGATGGTGGCTCAGTTGGAGGTCGTCCGGACAGAGAGGGTAGCTTTGGAGGCTCGGTTGGTTGACAAGAAATCCTCTTTTGAGCAGCAGTTGGCGGAGGTCAGTGAAGAGAGGAGTGCCTTGCACCTTGGTCTGACCCAGGCTCGGGAGGAATCTGATACGAAGGAGAAGGAGCTCCTGGAGGCAGCTATGATGGTGAAGACAACCTTGGAGCATCGGATGGTTGCGGACTCGAATGGTCATGAGTAAAGGATGGCCAAGGGTATCATGACATTTACGGGGATGCCAGGGAGTCCCCAAAATGACTACAAAAAGGGAGGTTGTCCAACTTTTATCATCATATCATCATATAGCATTGACAACTACTATGAGAAATAACTTTTGACAGCTACCTATCATGCCTAATCGAGGGGTTTACTTATGCTAATATGAAAATTTATCCTCTATTGCCTTAAGGTGATAATACTTTTTGCTTTTAATCTCAATATGGATATAGCACTAATGATTGTTAGGAGACCACAGTTGTAATAGTCTTTAGTGTAATTAAAAACTATAACCCTGCTTCACATCTACAATCTTTGGAATCCCTTCACGACCTCAAAACCACTCTCCTTTCACCTCCTTCCTCTTTGCCTCTCTGACATTCACAATCATGTTATTAAAACTCTAGTGCTATCAAAAATAGGTCCTTGTAGAAAAGACATTATATTGCTTATTTACTAGGTTTGAAAGCAACCAATCAATCAGGCATGTATCAAGATTCAAACCAAACATCCTTCTGATATAATGAATCTGTTTCCGAAAACCTCCTTAGAAATATAATAACAAGGTGTTCAGATTTCTGATTTTTAAATTTTTTGAAATATACCAACTAGCCTATGGTAAATACTAAATCCTTTCATAAATAAAAATTTGCCAGATCCCAAAATACAGAAAATTTAGCGACTTTTTATACAGAAATTTCCAATTTTTGACAAATAAATTTGATACAAAGGTGAATTTGTATCCCCTTGAGTATTTTCGACCCCTTGTAAATTTTTATACCATCTTTTGAAAGTAGTATTTCTAATATATCAATTCTATCTCATGAAGAAATTTTGCAAGGATATTGACATTTATAGTTATACCCGTTATTTTTCAATTAGATGAATGCAGATTTGTCTACAAGGGTGGTTATGGAACAGTCTGTTGACCATTTATACTTTTTAATTGTAACTTGGGTAAGGGACCGAAGACCTGCAAAAAATAGCATCTAAGCATCGTATTTTGATAGCCACAAAGGCTTTTCAGAACCATATGAAAAGATGTTCCCACTTCAAAAAGAGCTGCCATTTCCATTTCCAGGCCATTGGATCCACACAAAAACCAAAAATTTACTGTCATTCCACCATAAAATTATTTAGCAAATACTTAGGTCTATGTTCTAGAGTTTCTCATGGGAGAGGAGAAATTACTTTAGCCCTATTCCAGGCTTAAGCTAGCAGTATCTTTGGTATGGACGACAAACTATGCAGGCCATCCTAACCTCATTTCGACAAAATTTCTCACAAAAGCATTATTTTTAATCTCACTAATATTATCTTTAAAGATTAATTGGATAAAGACATGCAGCACAATGCTCTACACATGCTTCCACAGATAGTTCCAAATTCAAGGAAGCAGTAGTTTCTTTCATTTTATTAGAAATTCTTTCCAGTTTCTCATTCAGCTGGTTAAAGTGATCCTTAATGGTTTGCTTTAGTCTTTTTCTTTTCTTTTTATGCCTGCAAGATCTTCACGAATTAGAAACGAGCTTGTTGCAGTCAACAACATTGAAGCCCAGCTGAGGCTCTATATTGTTGTCGGGTAAAATGTATTTAGTATGTACGGGGTTAATGTTGTTAGTGTAACTGAGGGATAGGTAGTTATACGGGTTCCGACGGTTGGCCTCGCACCCCCTCGGGTCTTTATATTGTACTCTCTCGACGGTATTGGGATCATGGTTATTTTGTATGAACTTACATGGCATTAATGAAAGCATTGGCAGTTCTCTGATATTGTGTTATTTCCATTATACTACATTCTCTGTTATGCATTAATTCTCTTTACCTTGTAGCGGTAAACATATATCACATCATATACAATTTGTTTGCCAATCAGCTGCCTAGAGTCCATCAACAGGTCTGTCAGTTCATCCTTTACTTCCATATGGGATTTTCCATCCATTTCCTTGTCTTTATCCACATCATCGCATTCACATGTTAGAGTTTTTAATCTCCTTCGAAATGTACTCCTCAAAAATTTGCAGATACACTGGCTGGTGTCAACTCTTCCTTTGCCTTTTTCTGCCCCTTCAACTCTACCTCGCTTCTCAACTCCTCCTTCCCTCCCCTTCCTGCTTTGGGTCAGTTCCCATCCTTCTCTGCTCTGCGCTAGCCACAAAATATAACATGTGCATTTCTCAATATGCTAAGTGACGCACTCTCCACCATCTTTCTGCATCAAAGCAAATGATCTTGTCTAGATCTTTCTGCTGCCTTCCACCTGTTGCACACATGTCAAACAGTCAACTCATCATTACTCTGCATGCTTATACTCTGTCCTCTCGCTTGCATGTGCCACATTATACTTCCTTGCTTCCGATACATTCCATTTTCAGGACTTTTGAACATTTATACTTATAGGTTTATAGCTGCAAAAAATCACAAATTCTCCAGTCAATTTCAATTATAAATTTCCAGGCATCACACACCATATGGAAAATACAGGAAAACTGTAAAGAAAGGATATTTACGAGATATCTGAGAAAACTCTTTGGCTCTTGCTATATGAGTTTCTTTTTTGACCAAGAAATGAAGGTTTTTGTAACCTGAGTTTTCTTCTCCAACATCCGATTCTCTATTGATTGATGTCATGCCTGAATTAAATGCAATTTGAGTTTTAACTTTAGGTGCATAGATGCCAATATAGATGTTTGAACAGTGAGGAAAAAAAAACGATTTTCTTTGGTTTTAAATCCTCAACTAAAATATGATAAAAGCGGGTTATGACTATCACAACAATAAGTGTGATGTGGAGGAGGCTTTTAAGGCTCTTACATCTGCCACAATATTTACTAATCTTGTACAGGTTTTAATGTGAAAGTATTAGATTTTAGGCAGAATAATAGAAGCTGCAAATGATTCAATTCAAATAATACGTGCATCTTATTTTCATATCAAATACATTACATATATATAGGACTTGTATTTCCTATATTATAGGAAACTCCTATAACAACTCCCTAAATATATTAGAGTTGTTTTACCAACTCAACACAAATGTACCTATATAACAAACTGAATAAATAATCACAACTATAATAGATAAGGGAGTTGTGTTAACAACTCACATTATGTGAACACTAACAACATATTTTCCAGCACCACCCCTCCCCTTTAGTGTGAACATGGAGAGAAAGATCATCACACAACCTGGTAACAGAATCGTATGCCTATGCACACTTTTAAGTTTGCATACTGCTATCTGGATTTTGCTGCACATGATCACCTACATACGAGAACTTATCTTGGTTTCACTTCCAGTGAACTTACACCCACCAACCATACTTCCAAGAAGTCCGACAATCAAAGGATCTCTGTAGTCAGCTGCTCTCCTATACAACTGTTTACAATATCAATGATGTCCACATTCTCCACCTTAGCACTTTCAACTGCAGCAAGCCAACTCTTGTGGTCCATGATCTTGATTCAAACGAAAGTCTCTCTCTTTCCATGGTTTTAAACAGGCTTACCACAAACCTTGATGTGAGCAAGAACCCATCAACTGTCCACATCATTTGGCTTTCTGGATCCTCCCACAAACTCTTTCAAGATCCATGAAATGACTTACTCTGGTGCCATTGTTTGCCACTATGCTTGCACATCATACATGTCACAAATCTGAAAAACCATACTAGAGAGAATGGAACATTGGGTATATTATCCCCCCCCACAATGTGAAATCTTTCAAGATCCATGAACTGACTTACTCTGGTGTCTTTGTTTGCCACTATGCTTGCACATCATACATATCACAAATCTGAAAAACCCATACTAGAGGGAATAGAACATTGGGTATATTATTCCCCCCTACAATGTGAAATTTCCATTTATTCACACTACCACGAACACTGAAAAACAAATCATATTATGCTACATATTAGAAATTAAAATGCTACCAAAGCTGATGAGTGGCCCTGTCGTTGGTGACTGATGAGAGAACATTGATTGTCCTCCAACCTCCTATGCCTCCATCCTCCAATTAAATTGCTACTTACTTAGCAGATTTGTCTTTTGAGGCTCATTCCGTCAATTATTAGGAAAATATATAACGCCCCCCCCCCCTCCCATGATGTTAACTTTTTACAAGGAGTGTCGGGTACTACTAATCATGCACTTCGATTACAACTGAAACAATTTTTATTATTTTTGACACTTTTAAATTTTGATATACTATTTTTGTTGACACAACAATAATGACTCATAAAATAAACCCTATCCTAAACAAAATAATACACCTTGACTTTGACAATATTTTACTAGACTTTAAACTGCAATATCTATAACAATATATGACTTTGGTTAAAGAAATAACTTGACACCTAGGCTTAATATATAAATCCTTAACATATGGAACAAGATGAAGTAATTGATCAATGGCCCTACAACCATTTAAACTTCGAACACTATTCAACCAAATTGTACAATACTGAGTCCTATGTCATCAATCCAGTCAATTTTAACAATAGTCTAGAGTTGATAAGGATCTAAATTCTAATATTGATTGCATCAGTTTACATACTTTGGACAAAGACATGCAGCTAACAGAGTACGTCATAGAATGCTCACGCATGCCTTGATCACAATGTCTTTACCACATCTCGCGTTGTTTGCTTGAACTTCCAAATGGATGATACTGCGCCACTATGGGTCTAACCGCCTTTTGCAATGATTGCTCGCACACCATCTATGCACCTTTCTCACCGCTAAGACAATGATCACACAAATAGCCGAATACCAGAAAAAAATGATCAAAGAAATCTGAAACCGCTATTGTTTTCTTCACCATCATCTTGAACTCTCACATGCCAAAGAATAGTTTCATTACTTGTGCGATGGTCTTCTCACCTTACGCGACTTCCCTAAATAGAAGGTGTTCGGTCCTCCAAAAGGCATGTCGCTCACAAAAATGCACCAATGTGGCTAATGTGAGTCGTCCAATCAATATGAAATACTGCAGATCCTGTAGTGAGTGTATTGGGCGAAAGATGGAGCACCTCCTCACGCGGGTCTGTCCAAGGAGATCCACCAATGAAGCGAAGTAAATATGAACCCCAAACAAGTGAACACACCTCCAAGAATCAAATCTTGTCACATAGCCCTAATCTCATAAGAAACAGAAAACAAAATCTCCACGCAAAGAACACAAGCGCTCAATTCAGGCCGTCCATAGATGCGAGTTCACTGATTGGTGAATATGCCTTAGAAATAAAGGAAGAAACGGCGTGATCACTGAGAACAATGAGAAAAGAAAATAACACTCCAAAACCAGAAAAAAAAAAACATGGATTTGTAATGCACTTCAAATTTAGGAGATGAATCAACTTCCTTTATGAGACTATTTGCACAGTTTGCGCTGCACAATTACTGAAGATGCTTGAGAATCTGATTGTTCCTGAAACAGAGGCATCTCCAACTCACAAAATAATAGGCACAAAATCTGTTCAGCTATGATACCATATTAGATTTTAGGCAGAGTAATAGAAGCTGCAAATGATTAAATTCAAATAATACGTGCATCTTATTTTCATATCAAATACATAACATATATATAGGACTTGTATTTCCAATATTATAGGAAACTCCTATAACAACTCCCTAAAAATATTTGAGTTGTTTTAACAACTCAACACAAATGGACCTATATAACAAACTGAATAAATAATCACAACTATAATAGATAAGCGAGTTGTCTTAACAACTCACATTATGTGAACACTAACAACATATTTTCCAGCAGGAAGTCCCTAGGGTGACCAGTTAGCATCTTTGTTTTCTCTGGTAATAGAGTCACTTAGAGGTCCTTGTGTGCTTTGCATGTTTTGTTTGTTACTATAGTACATGACAGAAAGGTCATAAATTACCAATGTAATCTGGTCATGAGAGAGAGTACTAAATACAAGGTTTAAAATCCTTCAAAAATAAAAATATCCAGTCTTTAATACATCAAAACCATCATTACAGACTTATTGCTCCAAGAAGGTTAAGATATTCAATTTTGAATAGACAATTCCTTCTGAAAATGGTTTCAATAATGCATTGGTTGGTTGCAAGAAATGTTTCAAATCAATGTCGTTAAGTGACAAACATTAAAAACTTATCTCTAACCCCTAAAAAAATTAAATAAAATGTCATGTCCCATAGTCCATGCCAAGGAAGGGAGATGATTTTTAAAAATCACATGAAAATTCAGTACCCCATATTTTAAAATTTGTGTTAAAATAATCCACGTTTTAAACTGATGTATCCATTTGAGAGAAATGAGACTCTTTTAAAATTTCAAATGAATAATTGTTGCTAATAGTTTTTTGTATGGATTTACTTCTTACCATGTGACTAGTGTTGGCTGTTTATTTGACATTACCCTAGTAAAACAGAGAAATCAGAATATTTGGGGCTGACAAGTTTATTAATTATCAATGTAACCCCGACGCGGGGGTACGTCGGGATGGGGGGACGCCGGGACGAGTTTCGGGTACGGGAAAAAAAGGGCCTCAAATTCGGTATGATGGGGGTACGGCGGCGGGGGG
>MU226251.1:1527923-1551254 GCA_018584345.1 Thuja plicata
CACTTTACTTTATAAAAGTATATTATAAAGTCACTTTATGACTTTAAGTTACTTTATTTTATAAAAGTGACTTAAGTGACTTAAAGTAACTTAAGTGGACACTTTATCCCACATTGCTTACGTTGTGCAGTTTTCCTTCACTTCGAGGTTATAAAAGGACAAATCTTTCTTGGGAAAAGGACCATGAGATATATTAAAAATAAGAAATTGAAATACCTGGTTGCTTATGTGACTGGTTACATTGTTCTTGAGGATGCAAACCCTTGGGAAGAATTCGAGAAAACTGGACGTAACCCCAACATTTCTCACATAGTTGGAATCACTTAAGATTTCACATTGGGATTGACAGTGTAAGTACAAGAATCAGTTTGTGACTTTCATCCAGCATTCAAAATCGTCATTCATGACAAGTATCTAGTGAAGGAAATATCACGCAAGTAGCTGGGGTTCATAGCAAGTTAATACCAGATCATAGTCTCTCCATTTGCGTGGCATTACCAATAGGGACTGCAGTTTACAAATCACAGAAATCTGTTCGCACTCTTATGTAGCGTGACAAGGCAATATAGCTTTGGCGTGGAATCACAACGCATTGCCTTTTTAATGACTCGGGTGTAGCTCCTAGAGTTCTTAGTTCCTGCTACCTGCAAGGACGTGAGCTACTGTTATATGCGTGGAGTGCTAGAAACTCACGCAGAACTCCTCCACGCACCGGAAATCGAGGTGGGTTGGCCGTGTGGGTGTCCAGACATTACAGTGGGTGACGACGGTTACCAGGTGGAAGGCAGCTGCTCCCGCATAGACTCCTTGCGCGGGACTGCTACAGACGCATGCTGAGAGTTCTGTGGAGCGCGACAAAGGCGATCATACAACAGATAGCGTGGGGAATTCACCCTCACTCCTGCGGGGGCTTACCTTTCCGGGCACATTGAAACCGATAGGTCATATTTCACTAGGTGCATAAGATTGGTTGTCTCTTCTTAAATTCCTTGAATGTATTGTAATAAGTCTGGATGAAATTCGATAATCAGTTTTATGCTTGAAGTGTTATTGTCTTATTGCCATTAAACATGCATGAATCACAATACCATTGAATTCATCTGCTTGCAAATACCACTATTACTTTGGGAGTTCTATTTGATATAATTCCAGCCGCAGTGACATCTTGGGTTTATGTTATGTAACTTCTGTGCACATATATTGAGATCTTAAGTCAGAGTTAGTCATAGTCATTTTGTATTAATTTGAACAAGAGAGGACAACCCAGTAAACTAAGTACAGGCAAAAAATTGTTAATAGCTAGTCAAGGTCATTACAGTGGTATCAGAGCCTCGATCTTGCCATCCTAGTGGGATTATTATAATAAGATTTTCAGTCTGGTCCAGCAGTAGCCATGTTAGCCAGATATGCATAGCAGGCACAGGATACTTGGATTTAGGCATTATTGGGTTGAGCAGGAATAGACAGATTCTTCCGTACAGGTTGACATTGAGACCAGTCATACAGAAAACGAGGAGTTTGTTTTGGAACAGGCTATCCCAGGTGAGATAATGGCTGAGGAGGCAGATAGAGAGGCCAGGGAGACTATGAGACAGATACGAGATGGACAGGACCATATTGCTGATGTATTACACCAGCTTACAGGGGTTATCCAGCAGTTATCAATTATAGTTAGGAGACCCACTAGCCATCACAGTACTAGAGGCAGTACAACGAGATCACCTAGGGCAATTAGGGCCCCCCACTCGTACGTCCGATAGGCCCCTTATGCCAAACTTTAAGGATAATAATGCAGGGGAAGAGGTAGCACCACCAGAGGCCACAAGCATTCTCCTAGAGAATGTGATGACCATGCATGACGATTGGAATATGTTACCAAACCATGTCAAAGCCGATTTGACTTTTCCACAGTACATAGTTCAGAAGAGAGAGTTTGGCAGAAACCAGCAGGACAGGAGACCCAGGGGTCCGAACAGGGACTTAAAACATGCCATGAACAAGCTGACTCTCCCTACATTTGATGGAAGCGATAGGACATCCGCTAGAGCTTGGATCCACAAGCTCGATACCTTGTTGACTCTCAAACCCATGTCGGAGACTGAGGCAATTAAATTTGCCACTATGCATTTAGAGGGAGCTGCATATGATTGGTGGCATCACGGCCTTGTCACCCAGGATCACGGATTGATTGCTTCCTATGAGATCTTCAGCATGAGATTGATCACTCGTTTTGAAAGGAAAGACATAGAGGTCTACTACAGGGAGTTAGCTCAGCTAAAACATGGTGGGTCATTGGAGCATTACATTGATGAGTTTCAGAGGATCTCCATTATGGTACCAGAATGTCAGAAAAGAGAAAGGTAATGCTATTCATTGAGGGCCTGTAGGATAAATTCAGAGGGTTGGTTAGAGTTCTCAAACCAGACACCTTGGATGATGCTATTAAGTTAGCTCATGATTTGGATTCACCATCCTTCATTTTACAGCCACCTAAGAAACCCTTCAAGGGATCCTCTTCATTCTAGAAAAGTAAAAACCAGAATAAGAGTGTGCCTCCTAGGCTGGATTTTGAGACTAGAAATGAGTTGAGGAGTAGGAAGTTATGCTTTACTTGCAGGGAGCCTTGGATTCCAGACCACAGGTGCTTGGGAAAGGCAAACTGCATTATATTGAGGTAGCTTCTGAGGATGAGTATGAGCAGTGTGAGGGCAGCGATGAGGAGGACAGCGATGGGGAGACTCAGGTAGAGCCATCGTCAGAAGGAAAGAAGAAGGCCCCCCACGAGCAGCCCCCGGTTACTTTAGCATCCCTTTCAGGGATTCCTATATGTCACCCCTTTCGTTTGAAAGGAGTAGTTAGAGGGCAGAGGTTTGTTTGCCTTTTTGATTCAGGTGCTACACAATTTTATCAGCATAGGTATGGTCTCCAGGAGAAGGCTACAGGTAGATGACATTCCAAATTTTGAGGTCAAGGTGGCAGGAGGGGACTTATTGAGCTGTACAAGGAAGATATCCGGTCTTCCAATTCATTTTGGAGATTACCTTCTAGTGGCCGACTTTTATGTCATTGACCTAGACAGTTTGGATGCGATATTGGGTATGCAGTGGTTGCAGACTCTAGGGAGGTACACCATTGACCACAAGCTGAAACAATTGGAGTTTATGCAGGATGATCAACAGGTGATTCTTAAGGCCATGCCAGATGGTGGGCCTAGATTATTATTGACCCACAAGATGGAGGCCATCATGAGACATAGTGACATGGAGTGGGCAGCCCAGTGCTTCATATAATCCAAACCCACACCGGATTCAGGATAGCAGGTTCATTTTGATGTTCAGAAGGTGCTTGATAAGCACAAGCGGGTTTTTGAGGACATTCTGCTAGGCATACCTCCAGACAGGGAATTTGAGCATATCATAGAGATGGAGGGCGCTAAGCCCGTTATTACTACACCTTATCGTCACTCGAGGCACTATAAGGAGGAGATAGAGAAGACGATAAAAAAGCTCCTAGACATGGGACACATCAGGCCCAGTTGCAGTCCTTTTGCTTCTTCAGTGGTCTTAGTGAAGAAGGATGGTACTCTTCGCATGTGTATTGATTACCGTGCATTGAATAACAGGGCCATTAAGAATAGGTACCCTATTCCCCGGATTGACGAGCTGTTAGGTGAGCTACATGAGGCAGTTTACTTCTCAAAGATTGATCTTCGATTGGGGTACCATTAGATACATGTTCGTGAAGAGGATGTCCATAAGACGACATTCAGATGCCACTATGGGCACTACGAGTTTTTAGTGATGCCATTTGGGCTCACTAACGCACCAGCCACCTTTCAGTCTTGCATGAATCATTTATTCAAGAAACAGTTACGCAAGAGTGTTTTAGTATTCTTTGATGATATCTTGGTTTTCAGCAGGACTTGGGAGGAGCACTTGAGACACTTGGATGAGGTTCTTAGCATCATGGAGAGTCAGTCTCTATTTGCAAAAGAATCAAAGTGTGAGTTTGGGTTGACAGAGATCCTCTATCTGGGTCATGTGATAGGGGCAGATGGAGTCAAGTCCATCAGGAGAAGATACAGACAATCCGGGATCGGCCACCACCACGGAATGTGTCAGACTTGAGAGGGTTCCTTGGGTTATGTTCTTACTACAGGAGGTTTGTAATGGGATTCTCTCAGACAACAACACCCCTCACCAATCTCTCTCGAAAAGGAGCTTTCAGGTGGACAGATGAGATAGAGGTAGTCTTTGATAGACTCAAGACTGTCATGAGCACGTGTCCGGTTCTAGCACTACCGGATTTCTCTCATCCGTTTTTTTTAGAGTGTGATGCCTCAGGTAACGGAATTGGCGCAGTATTGATGCAGGACAGGCATCCCATAGCCTACAAGAGCAGAAAACTTAAGGACAACGAGAGATTGTACTCCACATATGACAAGGAAATGCTTGCCATCATGCACGCCTTAGCTAAATTTAGGCAATATCTGGTGGGTGGCAAGTTTACAGTTAAAACGGATCACAATAGCTTGCCGTACTTCCTGGAGTAGAAAGAGTTGAATGAGAGACAACAAAAGTGGGTTAGTAAGATCCAGGCGATTTTGACATTGAGTATGTCAAGCGCAAGAATAACATTGTGGCTGATGCACTTTCTAGGAGACCTTCAATTGCAGCCTGTTGTGTTCTATCCGAGATTTCTGCGGATTGGAAATCCCACTTGCTGGTTGAGTATTCTAAAAATACTCAAGCATGTCAGATTTTGGACGGGCAGCTTCCAGATAGTAGGTACAAGGTAATGGATGACATCATCTTCTATAAGGATAGAACTTACCTAGTGTTGGATTCTAAGCTTAAGGCTAAGATAATGAGGGCTGTTCATGATGCACCCACAACAGGGCATCCGGGGTTTTTTAAAACCTACAGACAGGTTAGAGAGAGGTTCTCTTGGAAGAGCCTCAAGGATGATGTCCTCTAGCATGTCAGAGAGTGTCAGACTTGTTAGTAGAACAAGTCCGAACACGAGCACCCGACCGGTTTACTGCAGCCCCTACCCATTCCTGCTTAGAAGTGGGAAGGTATTTCGATGGATTTCATTACTGGTTTGCCAAGAGTACAGGGCAGGGACAACATTTATGTGGTTGTGGACAAACTTTCTATGTTTGCTCACTTCTTTGCCATTTCAGCAGATTGGTCAACTGCACAGGTGGCTGAATTATTCTTCCGAGAGGTTTTCAGGTTGCATGGTCTTCCCAAGACCATTGTTAGTGACGGGGAGAGTAAATTCCTCAATACCTTTTGGCAGGATTTATTCAGGTTGGCAGGCACCGAATTGACTCCCAGTACCAGTTACCATCCGCAGGTGGATGGCCAGACGGAAATCGTGAACAAGTGGGTGGTAGGTTATCTCCGTAATTATGTAGCAGGGCAACAGAGGGCCTGGGTCAGATGGCTGTACTTGGGGGAGTTTTGCTACAACTCCACCTACCATATGACTATTGGCATGTCACCATTTTGAGCCCTCTATGGCAGCGAGACATTATCTTTCATAGACTTGGCTCTTCAGGACAATAGGGCGCCAATTGCGAGAGACTGGCTACAGGACCATCAGGATATCCTTAAGTCTCTCAGGGAGAACATTCAGAGGGCACAAAATCAGCAAAAAATGTATGCTAATTGACACCGGATAGAGCGGGCTTTTGAGGCAGGGGATTTGGTTTACCTTCGTCTTCAGCCCTACATGCAGAGTTCTCTGAAGAAGAGTGGATCGGAAAAGCTCAAGCCCAGATTTTATGGCCCCTACTGCATCTCCAGGAGGGTGGGTGAAGTGGCGTATGAGCTCGAGCTGCCGACCGACAGCCGGATTCATAATGTTTTTAATGTGTCTTGCCTCAAGAAGGTAATAGGACAACAGATAGTCCCTTCCGTTGGACTACCCCTACTCGATGAGGAGGGAAAATTGGTCTTGGTGCCAGCTGAGGTGATCGAGATCAGAGAGAGGAAGTTGCAGAATAGGGTTATCAGAGAATACTTGGTTCATTGGAAGGACTTACCGATAGAGGATGCTACTTGGGAGGGTGAGTCTATTCTGCAGCACCCTGCATTGACATTGCTTGAGGGCAAGCAATCCCGGGAAGGGAGGACTGTAATGTCCCCAAGCCCACAGTAGGCCAGTATAGCGCCTAGTTAGTCTATCTCCCACATCCAAATAGTCTAAAGGCTTCTTTCAGAGGATGTCCGCTAGTCACAGGCTTCAGTGGATGAGCTTTTATTATTTGAGCACACTTTATAAAGTCACTTTACTTTATAAAAGTATATTATAAAGTCACTTTATGACTTTAAGTTACTTTATTTTATAAAAGTGACTTAAGTGACTTAAAGTAACTTAAGTGGACACTTTACCCCACATTGCTTACGTTGTGGATTTTTCCCTCACTTTGAGGTTATAAAAGGACAAAGCTTTCTTGGGAAAAGGACCATGAGATATATTAAAAATAAGAAATTGAAATGCCTGGTTGCTTATGTGTCTGGTTACATTGTTCTTGAGGATGCAAACCCTTGGGAAGAATTCGAGAAAACTGGACGTAGCCCCAACATTTCTCACATAGGTGGAATCACTTCAGATTTCACATTGGGATTGACAGTGTAAGTACAAGAATCATTTTGTGACTTTCATCCAGCATTCAGAATTGTCATTCATGACAGCAAGTATCTAGTGAAGGAAATATCACACAGGTAGCTGGGGTTCATAGCAAGTTGATACCAGATCATAGTCTCTCCATTTTCGTGGCATTACCAATAGGGACTGCGGTTTACAAATCACAGAAATCTGTTCGCACTCTTATGTAGCGTGACAAGGCAATATAGCTTTGGCGTGGAATCACAACCCATTGCCTTTTTAATGACTCGGGTGTAGCTCCTAGAGTTCTTAGTTCCTGCTACCCGCAAGGACGTGAGCTACTGTTATACACGTGGAGTGCTGGAAACTCACACAGAACTCCTCCACGCACCGGAAGTCGAGCTGGGTTGGCCGTGTGGGTGTCCAGACATTACAGTGGGTGACGACAGTTACCAGGTGGAAGGCAGCTGCTCCTGCATAGATTCCTTGTGCGGGACTGCTTCAGACACAGGCTGAGAGTTCTGTCGAGTGCGACAAAGGTGATCATACAGAAGATAGTGTGGGGAATTCACCCTCACTCCTGCGGGGGCTTACCTTTTCGGGCACATTGAAACCGACAGGTCATATTTCACTAGGTGCATAAGCTCGGTTCTCTCTTCTTAAATTCCTTGAATGTATTGTAATAAGTCTGGATGAAATTCGATATTCAGTTTTATGCTTGAAGTGTTATTGTCTTATTGTCATTAAACATGCATGAATCACAATACCATTGAATTCATCTGCTTGCAAATACCACTATTACTTTGGGAGTTCTATTTGATATAATTCCAGCCGCAGTGACATCTTGGGTTTATGTTATGTAACTTCTATGCACATATATTGAGATCTTACATCAGAGTTAGTCATAGTCATTTTGTATTAATTTGAACAAGAGAGGACAGCCCAGTAAACTAAGTACAGGCAAAAAATTGTTAATAGCCAGTCAAGGTCATTACAACTAATTATGAAATGATATTTCAATATAACATACCAAATTGGTTCTTGGAATCTTGAAATACTTGAACATAGCAAAATTGCAACATGAACCAGAACCATTGAACATTCCACGTAGAAGCATAGATGATAGTAACATACATACTCAGACTCATAGTAACATAATGATAATCATAAAATTATATTAGTTCTATGATTCTATCAAAGATTCAAAATTCATTGTTCAAATATGAAATATGATAATATCATAAAGATGATCATGATTACAATGAGTAGCATGATATGAATCATGATTGATATCAAAATGAGTACCCAAGTACCGTCCCGAAGTACCCAAGTACCGTCTCGGAGTACCCAAGTACAGTCTTGGAGTACCCAAGTATCCCAGTACCCAAGGGGTGCGGGGACGGGTGTGGTCGCAGTACGACAGTGCTTGAGCAGCGGTGGGTGTACTCCAGTACGCGGAATACCCGTCCCGTGGACGTCCCGGTATCAGGTACTCCGGGGTTTTGGGCCGGGTACGCGTCCCCAGGTTACACTGTTAATTATGTTGTCCTCAATTTTGTATTCGCAAAATTGGGGCCCTATGGAAAATTTTGTAGGTTAAATTCTCTAAGGCATTTTCTTAGTTGCTTTTCCTTGGTCTTGTGTTTGGTTTTTGGTTTTATTTTTGTCCTAGACTGATGACATTTTCAATTACGCTCGTTTTGAGCTATCTTAGGCCTCAATCAGAGTTGTCTAGCTCAAGTTATTAAGGTTTTAATCGTGCTGCAGGTGGGGTTTTTTGGCCTAATTGCACGTCCTTATTAAAAATCCTTCAAAAGTGGGGTTTTTATTGCTAATTGCATGAAATAAAAATGTCATTTACAGGTAAAGTGGATTTGAAACCCCACTTTAAAATTTCACAGCATTCTGAGAAGTTTTACTTATAGATTTTAATGGTTTAATATCTAATGGTGGACTTTTTAAGTCCTTCTGAATGTTACATATAAAGATTATGTTTTAAATGCAATTAGGTGGGGTTTTTATTTGACATTGCATATCATCACAATGCAGATCGTGTTTGAAACTTCATTGTCAATGAAATTGAAGTCCCAAATCTCAGAGGTGGGATTTTTATAGACAACTACATGTGTCAATTTTATTATACATGTAAATTCATTTAAAAACTTCATTATTGTGTAAACTTAATGGTGTCGCTTTTAAGTGCAATTACATGTTATTTCAAAACACGTATTGAGTCTTATGAATACCATTATAAAGCAAAGGTGATGAATTTGGTTGCATTTACATGTTTTCTCAAACATGTATTTGATTCTTAAAAGCCCGTTTTTATCCACGATGTCTTGGGTGGCGATTTTTAACACGATTGCATGTTGCATTTGCATATAAAAGAATATGCATTTGTCTTTTCAAAACCCGTCAACACTTAATGAAAGCCTGATTCAACTAAGGACGACGATTTGGAGGAGGAATACATGTTTATTTAAACATGTAAATGCCATCTACTAGCTGCGTTTCTTCCCTAAAGCCCGTTGTAAAGTTCAAGCAACGATTTTGAAAGCTTTTACATATTGAAAAGATTATGTGATATGTATGCGTGAGATGTATTGCATACTCTAAAGCCCGTTTTTCTTCAAAAACATCATTTCTAATGGCGATTTGGATGTAATCTCTTATGGAAAGCCTGTCATTATTCAATGAGAGGTCCCAACACTTGCAAATCGATTCTAAAATCCCGTCCAAGCCTTACTAGGGCCCGCAGTTATAAGAAACTGCATTATTTTATTTGAGTTTTGGCAACAAAAGGCCGTCGATGGTAAAAATGACATTTTTGTGAGGCAAAGACACATTCTAAACTTGCATTTCGAGTTCAAAAGCCCGCCCAGGGCATTTTTGACGCCAAACTTTGAAAGAGAACAAAATTTGCGGAGTTTGTAGTCATTTGTGACCCTCCAAACCAGCGTTTTGGGTGTTAAGAGATTTGCCATTTGTCAAGAGATTTTGCCAAGACTGGTTATACGCATTTTAATGGATGTTTTTTTTTATTTGACTTTGAACTCATTCATAGCCCAATATAGCTGTGTTTTGGGAGATTGTTTGCATTTGTGGTCGATATTTAGTTTTCTTGACTATTTTGTGGTCATTTCTGCATTTCGTAAGGCATTTTTGGTTTAAATCTGGGTTGAGTTTGATTAAGTATGGGTCAAATAAATCGATCAGATTTCCACAATCCATTGAATTTAGAGCTGAATTTCTGGCTTTGATTGTGTATGTTTTTTTAGCATCTCGATCAGATTTCCACAATCCAGGTGCTAAAAAACATACACAATCAAAGCAAGAAATTCAGCTCTAAGTATGGGTCATTTTTGGCTTAAAAACAAAATTTTCTTTGCAAAATCCCAGCATTTTTTTGTGTTTTTCTTCCAGAAATTTGGTGCACCAAGGGTTTGTATGATGTTATTGCCAATTTCGGGTCTGAGGATTTGCATTATAAGAGATCACCAAAATGAGAGTGCAAGTATGTTACTTGCAATATGTTCATTTATGAATGACTTGCTATTGGTCTTATGAGACCCAACCAAGGATAAAGCATAAAGCTGCAGACTGAGAATATGTAAAAACAATCATTTTGAAGCTGCTCCAATATGTGCAAGTTTAGACAAAGCTACAGCAGACCCTCATATTATTTTCATGCCTTCATTAATAGCTGTTCCAGTTATATTGAAGCTTTAAAATCAATTTTGAACACTTGATGGTAATTTTCTATGGAGTGGAGGAATATTTATTGAAAAAATGCTTAGGATAAGGGCATTTTGAGGAGAACATCAGATTGATACCTTTTTAGGCAACATAATGGACAGTCAAGTGTAGTTCCAATAGCCCTTATGATAGCCATTAGTAACAAATATGAAGATGCAGATTGGTTGCTAAAAAGATGTTTCAGTGACTCTTTACTATTCAAATTCATGCTACTGACAAAAAGAAGCATAGAGATTGATCCTATTACAATTCAAGCAAAGCTGGAAATGACGGCTAATGCAAGTGGGAAGGTCTCATTTCTAAAAAATGTGTTCATACTTCAAGCTTCTCACTTCAATTTCATTAAGAGAATTTCCCCATAAAAGCTCGTAAATTCGATTACAAGAAGCATAAGTTCTCATTTGTGAAAGTTCTCACAAAATAATGTTCCAGTGCAAAGTTCTTCCCCTTTATATGCAAACTATAACAAATTAATTCTTTCCCTCAAATAATGAGGATTCGTGTTGCAAAGTACTTCCCATATGGTTGCCAAGAGAAAAAGTGATCTTCCTCGAACTTTGTTCTTCAAAATAGAGCATATGGCGTTCTTCCCAACATGTAATTAGGTTTCAAAATTCTCAATACGAATTCCAAGGTTGCGAAAGCATATGAAGCAGGAACAACTGTATGGAAGAGCCATACAAGGAAAGGGGCGAACGATGAAATGATTGCGGGCATAGAATGCTTTCAAGACTGAGATGGTCATGAAACATGAAAGGTGCTTTTCCAATAAGGACTTTTTGAGATGCAGAATGATCCAAAATACAGGTTCCGGTTCAAGATGCTTTCACCAAACCAGAACACATCAATCATCAGGCATCCACCATCAGCATGAAGACCGACAAAGGATGATGTAGTAGAAGTTGTCTTGTTAGGCACTTAGTATATTTTCATTATGCAATTTGTTTTTTTTTGACAAATTACATGTAATGTAAAAACAAGATGTAATTGCATGTGATAGTATCACGTGCAAAGTTGTTCCATGTAATCATGTTGCAAGTGCTTTAAGCCTTGTAGCTTTGAATAAGTCAAAGTTAGTTAAGGATAAGTATTGAATAAGTCAAGGTGGTTAAGGATTTCCTTTTTCCTCTCCACCTTTCTCTCTCCTCTTTTTCCTATAAATAGGAGGGAGCTTCATTGTAATTTTCATCTTTTGGCAATGCAAGAAAATTTTGACAGTTTGTATATGCACTCTGAGACTTTGTGCTTGGATGTAAATTATAGTTACACCGCTCTAGGGGATAGGAGGACATCGGAACGGGGGGACAGGTTTCCGGACAGGGAGGATAGAGGGGCCTCAATTTGGGGACGACAGGGGGACGACGGCGGGGGACCGGGGGGTGTATAACATCTTTATGCCGTTTTGAACTTAAAGTTATACATGTGGTACTTAAAATGCTAGTTATGAAAAGATGTATAACAATACAAGACATAAAGATGTAAAACAGTAAAATAGTAAATTAGAATTACTGAATACTTGAACATTGCATTGAACATTGAACATGAAAGTGGAACATTGAACAATAAATATTAAAATTTTAAATACTCGAATCAGCAAATGGAAGAGTTCTAACTTCTATTCTATAAATAATTATTAATAATAGTCATAGATATCAAAAGTATGAGTATCTCATCATAATAATTATTACATTGAGTAGCAACTAGCATGATATGATATTCAATGTTCATATATCAAAACAAGTTTTTTTATTTTTTAAAAAGTCACTTTTTGTTTTGGCTGTGACAGGGGACGCCCATGCATTCCCAGTCCCCTTTGGGGATGCGTTGGTGCAGGAGCACCTGGGTTATCTCCTAGTTCTTAGTTTTTGGTTGTGGCTTGTATTGACCCTAGCCAGGTTAGGAGTGTTTGTTTAGGCCTTAGGAGGTCTTGTGAGTAAGTGTCTAGATGGATTAGACTAGGACCAATCCATTCTAGTTGTTTTGGTTAGGTTAGTGTTTAGCTCTTTTGTAGCCTAAAGTGGGATGTTGGGTCAAAAAGCCTAAAAGGCTTAGCAAAGCTTGGATTTAAGCCTAAATTGACCTCTATGGTGTTTTTACTTCATTTGATATAGTTTTGAGGTCATAAATCTAAGTTAGAAACAATATTGCAAAAGTTGTCAAAATGTTGTCATGACAACATTTGCAACATTGCAAAGTTGCATGACAACATTGTCAAGAAATGATTCCATTCGATGTTTGGGGCTTGGTAGTTATTGTAACCACCTACAAACATGTGGAAAGCATATTAAACCACGAGGAGGCCCATTTCCCGAGGTTGGCTGATTTGGAGAAGGAATTCAAATTTTGAGAAGTTGCTCTGTATATTGTTTTGTGTGCATTGTTGCTTATTTTTGATTGCTAGAGTTCTTTAATGGATTGAATCACTCATTCTCGAGTTGGATTCTTGTAGTTAGGATAGTTAGAGTGCATTTTCTTTTGGTTTGAAGTTTCTTTGTGTTCAGTAGAGTAGGTTTGTAAAATCTTTTGTTTGTTAGCTAGTTACTGGTTTTGTCAAGACAATTTGGAGTAAAATGGCTCGCCCATAGAACCCTACCGTGTATTTCATCACGACCTTGAGGGATATGGAAGGGGAGCCCTTGTATAGTGTAAATATGAATCGAGGAGCTCTGAGAAGATGTTTAGCTATTTTTAAAGACAAGCCCTAGGCGAGTCCAGTGCACCCGGTTAGGTGCTTGTCAGTGATCTTTTTGTGTTTGAATGCAGGGGTATGATTGGCAGAGTGAAACCAAGAGTGGTTTTGTGTACTATGGTGTTATACAGTGACCTCTGAAGAAACTTAGGCCTTGCCCAATCCATTTGGGTACATTTTGAAGCCTAAGTCACTTGACTGGTCCAGAAAAGCTCAATTAGCCCCAGTTGCCCTTAATTCTAGGAATTCACTGTACGGAGACCTTAGAGCCAAAAGACCTACAAAATATTTCATGTTTTGGAAAAGGGTATTTGAATATCAGATTTGTTTTTGGGGTTATTTTGGAAAGTTTTGAAAGAAGTGGAAAAAACTAGTTAAATAGGGCTAGTAGAGAATTAGGCCTAAAAGACAAGATTCCCCAAGAGTGTGGAAATTGTTTGAGAAAGCATTGATACCCTGTCCTAATGGTATCAAATGAAGTCCAAGAAGGTGTCTAGAATGAATTCTAACCCCTGCAAACACTTGCTAAGGAGAGGAGTCAAAAGGACACTTGGAAGAATCCAGGAAAGAGCTAAGAAGTAACGGAAGACTTGTTGATAGTCACCCCTAGTGAAGCACAATGGTTGCCATCTCTTTGAGAGGTATTGAAGAGGTCCTGAACTAGCTAAGTAAGGACTGGGAAGATCTTAGAAGAAAGAATAGGGTCTTGGGGTAACTAGGAACAATTAGGGTCCTAGTGAGTTTGTGCAAGCACACTAAGGGAGTCTCTATTAGATTGGTATCAGAGCCTACAAGATTAGGCTTGTGGTGAATGTTTCAACCTGTAGAGTCAGTAGGAGAGTCTACAATGGTGACCAATGCAGAACTTGCAAAGAAAGTGGATGAGAAAGAAGAAGAGAATAGGTTGCTCAGAGATAGATTGGCCCAATTAGAGCAAAAAATGGATCAAGTGGAAGAGAAGACTGAGGAAGTCAAAGACAAAGTTGAAGGCAAGAGTAAAGAGATAGCCATAAATGATGAGGTCCCTGAACTAGACCTTGTCCTCACCGAAGAACCCTTCTTGAAAGCATTGAAAGCCTTAAGTGGAAAGACATTGGAGGGAATCCCAATCTTTAGTGGGAAAATGGAACCAGAAGTAGTCCTAGACTGGATTGAAGGACTTGAAAACCATTTTGAATGTGATGGGATAACAGAAGCCCAAAAGGTAAAAGTGGCAAAAGCAAGGCTTAGAGGGTTTGCACTCACTTGGTGGAAATTCATCCAAGATGAGAGGGAGAAAGAAGGAAAGAAACCCATTGCCACTTGGAAAGCTATGGTAGCTAAAATCAGAGAGGCATATGTGCCAGAAGATTATGAAATTCAGTTACATAAGAACAGACAAAGTTTAAGACAAAAAGAATTGGATGTTAACTCTTACACCGAGGAGTTTCCAAGGTTGTGCATGAGGTCAAGAGTTGCAGAAGATGAAAGTGTGAAGGTAGCCAGATATCTAAATGGCTTAAGGTGGACTATTCAAGATGAATTGAGTCTACTAACCCCTACCACAGTTCAAAGGTGCCACCAACTTGCAGTTAAGGTGGAAGAAAAGTTGAAAAAGAAACAAGACTCAAGCAATACTAGAGGCAGAGGAAGAGGAAGAGATGGCAGAGGCCAAAGAGGAGGATATGGTGGTAGAAGTTCAGAACAAAAGACTCAAGGAGAGACTAAATTGACTGAAAAGCAAGAGGGAAGCTCAAATAGAGGAAGCTTTAATAGAGGAAGAAGCTCTAATAGTAATTGGAGAGGAAGGAACAATAGCCAAGGAAGAGGTTCCTATTTTTCAACAATGAAGTGCTATCATTGCACCAAATGGGACACCCTGCCTATAGGTGTCCAGAGAAAGGCTCTACTTCCCAAGGGAGTGACAAGAGAGTCAATTTTGTTCAAGAAGAATCTAGTGGTAGAAACAAACACCCTGAAGTACCCTTAGAGTCAGAAGAGGGAGAGAATTTAATGATAAGAAGAACACTAATTAAAGAACCAGTGAGAGAAGAACCGAGCCAGAGAAGATCACTATTTAGAGTAAAGTGCAAAATGATGGTTAAGGTGTGTAAAGTCATCATTGACTCAGGGTCCAATGACAATATTGTGTCAGAGGAGGCAGTTAGCAAACTGAAAATGAAGAGGATTCCACATAGTAATCCATACAAGGTTACTTGGTTGAACATGGGACAACATGTCCTTGTGAATGAACAAGCATGGGTGGACTTCTCTGTTGGAAGGTACACAGATAAGGTACTGTGTGATGTACTACCAATGGATGCATGTCACCTCTTACTAGGAAGGCCATGGCAATTTGACAAACAAGCCATGCATGATGGAGCCAAAAATGCATATTCTCTCAAGAAAGATGGTGTGACTTTCAAAATCTAGTCACTGCTAGAAGGAGAAGTGAAGCCCACGGGCGCTAATGTTCTTTTGGTAAGTGAAAAAGAGTTCTTAGAAGCTCTAGAAGGAGAGGGAGTAGGATATGCATTGGTTTTGAAGCCAAAGGAAGAGGATGCAGAGAAGACAGGAAAGAAGACAGATTCTTATAGAAGTGCAAGAATTGCTAAAAGAGTACAAAGACATTGTAAGTGATGGGCAACCAGCTACCCTACCCCCTAAGAGAGCAATTAGCCACCAAATAGACTTTATTCCCGGAGCCACCCTTCCTAATAAAGCTGCTTATAAGATGACCCCTCAACAAAATGAGAAGATTACCAAGAAAATCCAAGAACTCCTAAACCAAGGTCTCATTAGGAAAAGTATAAGCCCATGTGTTGTTCCCACTGTCCTAGCACCCAAAAAGGGGGGAACTTGGAGGTTATGCACTTATTCTAGAGCCATCAATAGAATCACCATTAGGTATAGATTCCCTATCCCATGGATAGAAAACCTAATGGACTGTTTAGGAGGGGCAAAGTACTTTACTAAGATTGACCTAAAGAGTTGTTATCATCAAATTAGGGTCAAGGTGGTAGATGAATGGAAGACTGCCTTCAAGACCACTGAAGGTTTGTATGAGTGGTTTGTAATGCCATTTGGGCTATCAAATGCCCCATCCACATTCATGAGGCTTATGAACGAAGTTCTTAAAAATTACATTGGTAAGTTTGTTGTAGTATATCTGTATGCTATCTTAATCTTTAGTAAGACTAAAGAACATTTGAGGCATTTGCAAATTGTGTTTAAGAAACTGCATGAAGAAAACCTAATGATAAATTTGGATAAGTGTGAGCTCTTGAAGCAGGAGCTAGTGTATCTTGGTTTTGTGTTGTCTTAAGGGAATCTTAAGATGGATCCAAGCAAGGTAGAAGCCATCATCAACTGGCCTACTCCCAAAACTGCAACAAGGGTGAGAAGCTTTCATGGCTTAGCTTAATACTATAGGAAATTCATCAAGCAGTTTAGTGCTATTTGTGCTCCCATGTTAGATACCATAAAAGGGGGAATGAGAATCAAGTTTATGTGGAATGAACAAGCTAACTAGAGATTTGAATTGTTAAAGAAAAAGATAGCCACTCAACCTATCTTAACTCTCCCAAGTTCTGAGAAGCTCTTCACAGTTGAGTGTGATGCTAGCAATGTTGCTATAGGGGTTGTCTTGAGCCAAGAAGGGCGGCTAGTGGCTTTTCACAGTGAGAAGCTTAGTGATGCAAAGAGGAAGTACTCTTCCTATGACTTAGAGATGTATGCTCTAGTCCAAGAATTAAGGAAATGGAGGCATTATTTGCTTCCTAAAGAATTTGTGGTGTATTTAGACAACCAGGGTTTTAGCTTTTTGAACTTCCAAGACAAGCTCAGTCACAAACACATGAAATGGGTGGAATGCTTGCAGGCTTACACCTTCAATATCAAGCATAAGAAGGGACTGTAGAACAAAGTAGCTAATGCAATAAGTAGGAGACTTCTGACTGTGCAAGAAGTGCAATTGCAGAGCATAGGCATTGAAAGTTTTAAAGACTTGTATGTAGAGGATGAAGATTTTGCAGAGATATATAAGGTATGTAAGGAACATAAGAATCATTTCCATGGTGATTTTTCTGACTATACAATGCAGAGTGACTTGTTTAAGGGTAGTCAGTTATGTGTCCCTAGGGTATCAATTAGGGAAAATTTGATTCAAGAAAAGCATAATGGGGCACTTAGTGGTCACTTTGGAGTCAATAAGACTCAAGAGTTAGTGCAGAGGTTTTATTTTTGGCCAAGAATAAGTCTAGACATCAGAAAGTATGTGGAGTGTTGTGTAATGTGTCAAAAAGCCAATGGCACATCCTCCAATGCAGGCCTTTATCAACCTCTCCCCATCCTAAGTAGACCATGGGAATGCTTGAGCATGGACTTTGTGGTAGGATTGCCAAGGACAAAACAAGGATTTGATAGTATATATGTCATAGTAGACAGATTCAACAAAATGACACATTTTGTCCCTTGTAAGACTGTTCATGATGCTTGTCAAATTACACATCTATTCTTCAAGGAGGTGGTGAGAATCCATGGGTTACCCTTGAGTATAGTTTCAGACAGAGACTCCAAGTTTATGAGTCACTTTTGGAAGACACTGTGGCAAAAATTGGGAACCAATCTATCCTTTGGGTCTGCTTATCACCCTCAGATAGATGGTCAAACTGAGGTGGTGAATATGAGTCTAGGGAACCTGTTGAGGTGTCTCACTAAAGAATATGGTCAAGCTTGGGACCAACTTTTGGGGCAGCAAAATATGCTTATAATGACACAGTCAACAGGACAACTGGAAGGAGTCCATTTGAAGTTGTTTATGGGTTCCATCCTAAGCGATATTTGAGCTCAGAGAGTTAAAGGATGGAGCCAAAGGGAGTGGCTCTGCAGAAGACTTTGCACACTCCATGAAAGAAGTACATGAATCAGTGAGAAAGACATTGACAGAGAACACTGCAAAGATAAAGCAGAAGGTGGATGAAAGAAAGAAAGCTATACAATTCCAGGTAAGGGATCTTGTAATGGTCCATTTGAACAAGGCAAGGTTGCAAAAGGGAGTACCAAATAAACTATAGATGAGGAGATTAGGCCCTTGCACTATTCTGGCCAAATATGGCAATAATGCTTATAAAGTTGAACTTCGTGAAGATATTGGGTTGTCTCTGGTCTTCAATGTTGCAGATCTGGTCCTTTACAAGGGCCCTACTCCTGATCTTGATCAGAGTCTTACTAAAGTCATCCAAGAAGTAGAGGACCTACAATTACCCCCTACACCATCAAAGGAAGCAGAAAAGGCACTTGATTCAAGGGTCTACAAACAGACTAGACAAAAGACTTACAACGAGCATCTGATAAAGTGGCATGGCCAAGGAGATGCAGAGGCTCTTGGATCGGAAAACAGAGTTCAAGAAGTTGGGTATAGACTCCAACTTGCTCAATCCAAGAGTGGGTTGAAATCTTTTTGTTTGGGAGAATGGTGCAGGAGCACCTAGGCTATCTCCTAGTTCTTAGTTTTTGGTTGTGGCTTGGCCAGGTCAGGAGTGTTTGTTTAGGCCTTAGGAGGTCTTGTGAGTAAGTGTCTAGATGGATTGTACTAGGATCAATCCATTCTAGTTATTTTGGTTAGGTTAGTGTTTAGCTCTTTTGTAGCCTAAAGTGGGATTTTGGGTCAAAAAGCCTAAAATTCTTAGCAAAGCTTGGATTTAAGCCTAAATTGGCATCTATGGTGTTTTTACATCATTTGATATAGTTTTGAGGTCATAAATCTAAGTTAGAAGCAATATTGCAAAAGTTGTCAAAATGCTGTCATGACAACATTTGCAACTTTGCAAAGTTGCATGACAACATTGTCAAGAAATGATTACATTCGATGTTTGGGGCTTGGTAGTTATTGTAACCACCTACAAACATGTGGAAAGCATATTAAACCATGAGGAGACCCATTTCCTGAGGTTGGCTGGTTTGGAGAAGGAATTCAAATTTTGAGAAGTTGCTTTGTATACTGTTTTGTCTGCACTGTTGCTTATTTTTTATTGCTTGAGTTCTTTAATGGATTGAATCACTCAATCTCGAGTTGGATTCTTGTAGTTAGGATAGTTAGAGTGCATTTTGTTTTGGTTTGAAGTTTCTTTGTGTTCAGTAGAGTAGGTTTGTAAAATCTTTTGTTAGTTAGCTAGTTACTGGTTTTGTTAGGACAATTTGGAGTAAAATGGCTCCCCCATAGAACCCTACAGTGCATTTCATCACAGCCTTGAGGGATATGGAAGGGGGGCCCTTGTATAGTGTAAATATGAATAGAGGAGCTTTGAGAACATGTTTAGCTATTTTTAAAGACAAGCCCTGGGCGAGTCCAGTACACCCAGTTAGGTGCTTGTCAGTGATATTTTTGTGTTTGAATGCAGGAGTATGATTGGAAGAGTGAAACCAAGAGTGGTTTTGTGTACTTTGGGGTTATACAGTGACCTCTGAAGAAACTTAGGCCTTGCCCAATCCATTTGGGTACATTTTGAAGCACAAGTCACTTGACTGGTCCAGAAAAGCTCAATTAGCCCTAGTTGCCCTTAATTCTAGGAATCCATTGTATGAAGACCTTAGAGCCAAAAGACCTACAAAATATTTCATGTTTTGGAAAAGGGTATCTGAATATCAGATTTGTTTTTGGGGTTATTTTGGAAAGTTTTGAAAGAAGTGGGAAAAACTAGTCAAATAGAGCTAGTAGAGAATTAGGCCTAAAAGACAAGATTCCCCAAGAGTTGGGAAATTGTTTGAGAAAGCATTGATACCCTGTCCTAATGGTATCAGATGAAGTCCAAGAAGGTGTCTAGAATGAATTCTAACCCCTGCAAACACTTGCTAAGGAGAGGAGTCAAAAGGACACTTGGAAGAATCCAAGAAAGAGCAAAGAAGTAAAGGAAGACTTTTTGATAGTCACCCCTAGTGAAGCACAATTGTTGCCATCTCTTTGAGAGTTATTGAAGAGGTCCTAAACTAGCTAAGTAAGGACTTGGAAGATCCTAGAAGAAAGAATAGGGTCTTGGGGTAACTAGGAACAATTAGGGTCCTTGTGAGTTTGTGCAAGCACACCAAGGGAGTCTCTATTAGATTGGTATCAGAGCCTACAAGATTAGGCTTGTGGTGAATGTTTCAACCTGCAGAAATGCCAAAACATTCTCCGCCAGAACACCGGCCGATGGGTGGCGCCGCCGGAAACGTCGGAACTACGTCCCCCCGTCCCTGGTGCGTCCCCGTCTCGGAGACATTGGAGATTTTTGGGGGGGGGACACGTCCTCGGAGTACACTGATGTAAATCAGATCGCTTTCAATAAAAGGGGCAACTTGCTTTCAAACTTTGTGTTGACTCAAGGTGTTATGTGACGACATTTTTGGATATTGATTGTGAGTTTTGGAGTTTTGCTCAAGAGGGATTTGAATTCAATTGTGCAGACTTTGAGCTGCCCATTACATTCATAGCCAATTTGAACTTTTGAAGACTTTGTGCTGCAGGAGGACAAATTGTTATAGATAGAAGTGATTGCAATAACTTAAAGTTGAAGACTTTGGGCTTCAGTGATAATTGTTTTTGTTAAGGAAGATGATATTTAGTGGAAGACTTTGTGCTTTCCTGATTATTCTATTTTCATAATCATCTTTCGAAGTAAGTACAGGAGACTTTGTGTTCCTATATTTGTTTCAATTTATTATAAATCAATGTAACACTGACGGGGGGGTACGTTGGGATGGGGGGACGCCGGGACAAGTTTTGGGTATGGGAAAAAAAGGGCCTCTATTTCGGTATGGCGGGGGGACGGCGGTGGGGGTAGGGGTGCTGCATTCTATACATATAGAACTTGAAATGCTAATTATGAAATGATGTTTCAATATAACATACCAAATTGGTTCTTGGAATCTTGAAATACTTGAACATAGCAAAATTGAAAATTGTAACACGAACCAGAACCATTGAACATTCAACATAGTAACATAGATGATAGTAACATACATACTCATAGACTCATAGTAACATAATGATAATCATAAAATTATATTAGTTCTATGATTCTATCAAAGATTCAAAATTCATTGTTCAAATATGAAATATCATAAAGATGATCATGATTACAATGAGTAGCATGATATGAATCATGATTGATATCAAAATTAGTACCCACATATAGTACCAGAGTACCCAAGTATAGTTTCGGAGTACCAAAGTACCGTCCCAAAGTACCCAAGTAGTCTCAAAGTACCCAAGTATCGGAGTACCCAAGGGGTGAGGGATGAGTGCGGCATCGGTACGGCGGTACTTGAGTGGCGTGGGGGTACTCCGGTACGCGGAATACCCATCCTAGGGACGTCCCGGTACCGGGTACTCAGGGGCTTTGGGCCGGGTGCGCGTCCCCGGGTTACACTGTTATAAATAAACTGCTGTCTTAAGTGTCATTCTTACGTCAACCCTTAAGCCACCGGTATTACCGTAGCAATAGGAATTGTTTATATTTCAGTTCAGTTTCTGTTGAAGCCACCTACGGTAAGAAGGGAGCCTCTCCTATTGCTGAGAGGAGAAAAAAATTTCACACACTGCTGTCTAAAGCTACAATTTTGCGAAGTTATAGTCTTAGTTACTTGCAAAATTTTTAGCCAACAAATTATAAAAAACTCATTGCAAGCAAAATGTGAGAGCCTAAGGCCTTCAACCTCACATAAATAAGTATGTAATAAACCTAAACTCCTAGGATAAATTACTTTCCACAAATACTTATCAATGTATCATGCTCAATAACCATTGTTAAGGGGTTACCTAAGCTAGGATACAAATTAATCCCCAACTGCCTATACACTATTATGTAAATTTAGGCCTATGGATCTCATCCAAATAAGTGCTATGTTTGTGAATGTTTTTTTTGCGTGCAATCACTGTGTATAGCACTGATAATTTATAATTTATGTAGATACCCACTTGTGATCGTCTATAGTGTAATTGCCGTCATGTATGCAAGAGTTCATTCTTTTAAATTTTCTTCTTTGAAAGAATTGTGTAAATTTCTATGTTAAAGATAAAATGTGCTTAAAAGCAATCTGTAATCAATTACAATAAATTAGCATGTGTTTGTGTGCATTTTTCACTCCTGAATGTTCCTTTTCTCTAACGTTTTCATGGTATGAATGTTATCTCATCTCTCATGATCAAACTCATACCCTGATTCTTATGTGAAACTGTAGCTCACTATTGTTTACTTTTCTCTTTGATAGCTTCATCTTAGAGCTATTTGTCAGCTAGAATCCATTTTCCATTGTCTAGTTTCCATTACTCATTTTATCTATTTAGTGGCATGCATCAATTTCCATAACAAATGGGTTCCTCCATTCTGAAATCTGTAGAGCAATGGTGGGATTTTCGTTAGTGCTGCTACTTGCACCTATTTTCACAAACTGGATCTAGAATTGAATGATAAAAGTAATCTTCTCATTTTGAAAGTTTTCACATGCTGTTGTGGAAAAATGCATTTATGCTGTAGATTTAGGAGTGGCTTTTCTTGACCAAGAATAATGTACAATGATTTCTTAATATTTGCAGGCATATAAATGTCTTTCCGACAGAGATAGACGCATGCTGTTTGATGCTTGTAGATCCAAAAATACCTGCCAAATTTGCTTGAACAATTCTGGTGACCAAAATGGCAGTTGCACATCCTCGGTTCTTGGGGAGGTTAAGCTGGTACAGAAGCTTCCAGAGTATTTTAAGTCATCAATTGACAAGAATGATCATCATAAGAAAAACAAGTCTGATGATGAGGAACTCCAAACATTCCGTGAGAGGGCAAGAGCAAGAGTTGATGCCATGGCTCGGGCATGGAAAGAGAGACAAACTAAACTGAAGGAAGAATTGAAGGTCAAAGATGTCAAATTAAAGTGCAACAGCGCTGAAAAAAAGGAAAACCCAGTCTTTGAGACATACAAATATCATTCTCCTAGTTACTTCCAGAAAAAAGTGCAGTCTGACAAAGAGGGAAGCAGTGAGGTTCCAAGTGACAATGGTTTTGATGATGGATCTCCCCAATTTGCACATGCCAGACATATCTCTATTTCTAGGACGGGCAAAGATTTCAAGCAAGAAAAACCAGAAATGACAAATTATAGAAAACCAACAGGCAGCTTTACCTGTAGCTACAATGACAAGCAGATCCCTTCTGAACCCACAAACAATTGTGCAATTATAGATCTCAAAGAAATCCTCAGTAAACAACCAACACGCATCAGAGAGTGCAGTGAAACATCAAAAAACTTGAAGG
>MU226251.1:1555332-1573656 GCA_018584345.1 Thuja plicata
TCCACACTACAACAAGATAGCTCCTGGCTCTCGCCTACTCTATCTGAGAGGTGTGCTGCCTCTCGCTCCGGTGCTACACTATGACAGCTGATATATACATCTCCGATAACAAGTCCATCCTCAAGAATCACTTGACCATCAGAGGCAACTACTGCATCAACTGTATCTGCATCCACTGCAGCAACTATACATAAAGCCTCAACCTGCTGAAGCTCAGTCCTGCAGTCTACCACTGGTATTGGCACGTCCACCTGTCTATCATCAGATACAAGAGTAGGTGTCGTACTACATATTGGTGGGTCTACATCTCGGACACCTGTCGGGGAAAGCTCAAGCTTCCTGCCCTGCAATCTCGATGACGGCCTACGGAAAGCAGAAAACATGTACCTGGCTGCTCTATCCACTGCCTCTGGATCTGACAGACTGTCTGCTAGCCTCTGCTAATGAAGTCTAAGTCTCTCCATCAATGTATCTATCCTGTCATTACTCCGTGTGCTGTTGCGCCGGCTCTCGGAGCTAAGCCGCCTGTATCTGTCCATCTCAGGAGTGCTGATCACTCTAAATATAATAGAAAATCTGAATTCATGTATATCCTCCTACCCCATAGGATGGCAAGAAAATAGCTCTGATACCACTGTAAAGAGCCCAACTGGCTCTGACTCGGAAAGCCACAAAAGATTCTCTTCCTCTTATGACAATTTATTTAAATAAATTATTCTTTTATCAACTACAGTAATCTCTTCGAAAATCAGAATAAAACAATTACAAATTGCAAGATCCTTCAGACGTATTTCAATATGCTTGCAATTCTGAAATTATTACAATGAAATTCTGTTGTTTCATTCACAGCAAAGTCTTATTAAAAGTACTGGGAAAT
This sequence comes from Thuja plicata, assembly GCA_018584345.1. NCBI lineage: Eukaryota > Viridiplantae > Streptophyta > Pinopsida > Cupressales > Cupressaceae > Thuja > Thuja plicata. The sequence goes on from MU226251.1 coordinate 1,556,210, forward strand.
AATGGAAGAAATACCTGATTCCACATGCTAAGCTGCTATCATTCTGAATTGCTATGGTTGATGGATGCTGTAGGTAGCAGCCACTCGCGTGACTTGGTAGTGACGGTTGGTGGTGTTGATGGGGCCAGAACTCCTACCCGCGGCCTGCAATTACCTCCCACGGCTTCCCATAGCCCTTACGCAGCTGACCTAAGTGATTCCACAGCCTCTAAGGGTCCTCGCGTGGCTTCCTTTCAATGGCCTGCTGTCATCTAGCACCTCCACGTGCTACTGCTCCTAGACTTTCCTCACGCGGCCTGATTCCGGTATACTAGCAATCTTCAACAGCTGATTGCTATGAACCGCGCCTCCTCTGCAAATTACTGTGATCCCAGCGATCACAATTATCAACTCTTCAGGCAAATCAAATTTCAGAACCAATTTGTATAATACCAAATAAAATCGCACCCTTAGTGTGCTCTATCAGGAACTATGAAATTCTTCTCTAGCTACAGATTGAACAGTTAGGAGTAGATTCAATTGATTATAAGCCAGCAATCAATTGATTTATTAATTCAACGAAGAATCAGTCTTCCGAAATTAATTTGACCCTCTTAAATCAGCGAGAGCTCAGAAAGATGAGAATAAGTCTCAAGACCAAAAGGTTTTAATAAAAGATAATCGATATCCCAACTCCACAGAAAGCCTGAATATATAGCTCTTTGGATGCAAGAGTTTCTAAAACCCATTCTCAGTTATCCACTCTTCAAAACGTCAACTTCTAAAAGAATTATAGTAATAAGTTAATAATACTATAATACTATACCATTTATTAATTAATAACATATCGTTATTAATTAATATTAATTATGCCTCTGATGACGAATTCTGCATCCGCTGTAAGAATAACTAATCAACCTGGTCTTCAACTGTACTGCCAGAAATAGTAACTGGCCACCAACTGACTTACTATAAATAGTAAGTCTAGAAATAGAATCTGAACGCCGAGATCCTCAAAACAAACTGTCAGCTCACGAGGGTCGCGCTGGTGAGCTGACCATATTCAGGCTCCCAGAACTTGCTAATTCGGGGACATCACAGTCCACCCTCCCTGAAATTGCTTGCCCTCAAGCAACCGTAATCCCGGGTACTGCATAATATCCTCTGCCTCCCAAGTGGCATCCTCGTCAGGTAACCCCTGCCACTTGACCAAATACTCTCGTATGGTCCTTCGACGCAACTGCCTCTCGCGGATATCCAAAATAGCCTCTGGTATCAATTCCAGTTTCCCCTCATCATCCAGGGGTGGTAACATAGCAGAAGGAGTCACTGTTCGGCCTAAGGCCTCTTTAAGGCGCGAAACATGAAACACATTATGCACTCTACTATCCTCTACTACAGTGTCTAACTCAACTGCACAAAAATCCGATGGAAGTGAACTTGTACCTCCAATGCTGAAATCAAGAGGGGATGTATCCTCAACACCATCACATCCCCCAACCCCAACTGTGGACATCATCAGATCACCAGACACCACAATATGTAACTATACAGGATCGGGTGCTAGTGTAGACTGAAGCTGCTCCAGTTCCACAGTCACCTCTGCTAACTGAGCCTAAGACTCCTGGAGAGCCAATTGAGTGCTCTCTAAAATCTTTGAAGTTGTCGTAAGCTTCTGAGCAAGCTCACTCACCTCATCCTCTATCCAAGAGTGCATCATAAGGTGTACTTCCCCACTCTACAAGGTGATCACGATCGGCTACCAACTAAAGGTAATCTCGTCTCAGAATCCTGACAGCCTCCCGTAAGGAATGAATCTCTGCAAGGGCCAAGTAACAACCACCAAGCTCATCATCCATAGGAGAACCCCATCCATGAACAACTATCAATTTCCGAGCAGCATCAAAATGCTCAACTGTGGTAACAATATCGCGCTCGCCAACTCTGAACTGACTAGTCACATGATGACTATGAACGGTCGGTCCTCTATGCAACACCTCTTGCATGCTGTCCATGCTGCAAATAGACGTGGCATCCATGGTACTTTTCTCAACAACACTATCTCCCAGTGAACTGTCCCCTGAGCTCTGTGAACTGATAGCTGAGCTCATGTCCTCCAATGAAGTATCAGCATCTGACACGTCTCCGTCGAACTCCTCTGTACATGAGGAAGCTGCTATAGAATCTATCTCCTCAACACTCTCAGCTGCCTCATCCTCTGTAACCTCTAGGAAATCCAGATCCTGGGACTGATCTGTATTCTCCAGTAACTCGGAGTCCTCTCCCAGGGTCTGCTGCAGACATGACACACTACTGGTGGAGTCATCCTCAGGAGTCACATAAGAAGTATCTGAAGCAACCCCAGATGCTAGCAACGACTCTACTTCTTCAGGTGTCCCTGAAGGAAACTCAACTGACTCCGTATTAACCCCTGAATCTGGGTCATGTTGGCATGAGTCCGTATCTACTGTCTCGAACTCAGTACTAGCATTATCACATGGGGCCCCCGTACTCACATCCCTCATACAGGAGGAAACTGGCATCTCCTGTACCAGCCCCGTCACATGACTGCTGCTATCCTGATCTGTACAATCTGTCTCCATCCCCTCAAGGCAATCCTCAAAAGTGGTATCCTCCTGGAAATCTGAACTAGAGTCACTGTCTGACTCGATAATACAATCGGGTGTGGTACTAACATCTACTGCAGTCGTCATCTCCTGACGTATCACAACGTCATCCACACTACAACAAGATAGCTCCTGGCTCTCGCCTACTCTATCTGAGAGGTGTGCTGCCTCTCGCTCCGGTGCTACACTATGACAACTGATATATACATCTCCGATAACAAGTCCATCCTCAAGAATCACTGGACCATCAGAGGCAACTACTGCATCAACTGTATCTGCATCCACTGCAACAACTATACGGAAAGCCTCAACCTGCTGAAGCTCAGTCCTGCAGTCTACCACTGGTACTGGCACGTCCACGTGTCTATCATCAGATACAAGAGTAGGTGTCGTACTACATACTGGTGGGTCTACATCTCGGACACCTGTCGGGGAAAGCTCAAGCTCCCTGCCCTGCAATCTCAATGATGGCCTACGTAAAGCAGAAACCATGTACCTGGCTGCTTTATCCACTGTCTCTGGATCCGACAGACTGTCTGCCAGCCTCTGTTGATGAAGTCTAAGTCTCTCCAGCAATGTATCTATCCTGTCATTACTCCGTGTACTGCTGCGCCGGCTCTCGGAGCTAAGCCGCCTGTATCTGTCCATCTCAGGAGTGCTGATCACTCTAAATATAATAGCAAATCTGAATTCATGTATATCCTCCTACCCCACAAGATGGCAAGAAAATAGCTCTGATACCACTGTAAAGAGCCCAACTGGCTCTGACTCGGAAAGCCACAAAAGATCCTCTCTTCCTCTTATGACAATTTATTTAAATAAATTATTCTTTTATCAACTACAGTAATCTCTTCGAAAATAAGAATAAAACAATTACAAATTGCAAGATCCTTCAGACGTATTTCAATATGCTTGCAATTCTGAAATTATTACAATGAAATCCTGTTGTTTCATTCACAGCAAAGTCTTATTAAAAGTACTGGGAAATAATGGAAGAAAAACCTGATTCCACACGCTAAGCTGCAATCATTCTGAATTGCTATGGTTGATGGACGCTATAGGTAGCAGCCACCCGCGTGACTTGTTAGTGACGACTGGTGGTGTTGATGGGGCTAGAACTCCTACCCGCGGCCTGCAATTACCTCCCACGGCTTCCCACAGCCCTTACGCAGCTGACCTAAGTGATTCCACAGCCTCTAAGGGTCCTCGCGTGGCTTCCTTTCAATGGCCCGCTGTCATCTAACACCTCCATGTGCTACTGTTCCCAGACTTTCCTCACGTGGCCTGATTCCAGTATACTGGCAATCTTCAATAGCTGATTGCTATGAACCGCGCCTCCTCTGCAAATTACTGTGATCCCAGCGATCACAATTATCAACTCTTCAGGCAAATCGGATTTCAGAACCAATTTGTATAATACCAAATAAAATCACACCCTCAATGTGCTGTATCAGGAACTATGAAATTCTTCTCCAACTACAGATTGAACAGTCAGGAGTAGATTCAATTGATTATAAGCCAGCAATCAATTGATTTATTAATTCAAGGAAGAATCAGCCTTCCGGAATTAATTTGACCCTCTTAAATCAGCGAGGGCTTAGAAAGATGAGAATAAGTCTCAAGACCGAAAGGTTTTAATAAAAGATAATTGATATCCCAACTCCATAGAAAGCCTGAATATATAGCTCTTTGGATGCAAGAGTTTCTAAAACCCATTCTCAGTTATCTAGTCTTCAAAACGTCAACTTCTAAAAGTATTATAGTAATAAGTTAATAATACTATAATACTATACCATTTATTAATTAATAACATATCGTTATTAATTAATATTAATTACGCCTCTGATGAGGAATTCTGCATCCACTTTAAGAATAACTAATCAACCTGGTCTTCAACTGTACTACTAGAAATAGTAACTGGCCACCAACTGACTTACTATAAATAGTAAGTCTAAAAATAGTAAGTCCAGAAATAGAATCTGAATGCCGAGACCCTCAAAACAAACTGTCAGCTCACGAGGGTCGCGCTGGTGAGCTGACCATATTCAGGCTCCCGGAACCTGCTAATTCGGGGACATCACACAAGATGATAAGATGGTACTGACTTGGTGAAAGATAACAAATTTGATCAGGTGCAATCAGGACAGAGATGTTTTATGTTTTGTCAAAATTGTCTTTTAATGGAGCAAGCATATGGGAGCACATTAAAAATGTTTTTGAAATTATGACTTTGAAGGTCATTGAGATTATGTAATCCCTAGGTCCATCTGAACAAACAATTTTTCACCATCAGCAGTCTACTTAAGGCTCATCCGTATCTCAATAAACATCAACAATGGGAATTAACCCTCCTTGCAAATTTCAGAACCTTGTGCTATTGTCCTTCCCCACCTCCATTAATTCGCTGGTGAAAGCAATCTTAGGATTTATATGTGCATTGGTCCGTTTGTTTGGGGGAATTGACCTAGAATTGGAAAACATAAATTGGTTTCCCTTCTCAAAAGTGAATTCTCAATTCTAATTCCATGAGTCAATTCCAAATCCAGGTTCAGAGGTGGAATTGCAGAATGCTCATTTTGGACCAAAATTGAAATTGGCCTATACCAATTCATCAATTCCCGTTTTTCAATTCCAAGTCAATTCCCATTTTTAGCTCTTTGATAGATGCATAAGAAATTGAAAGGTATCCAAATCGATAAGAAATTCAATGGTATCCAAACCTATAACTATGGAAAGGTTAAGATTCTTTTGGAAGGATCATAATCTAATGTTGCTGATATTGATATAATAGAGTGTATGCTTTTTAACCAATCATATAATGAATACTATAATTATCCATTAAAATATTTTGAAAGATTTTTGGATATAGAGCCTTCATTTTTCATATCCTTCTCCAATTCACAAGCATGTCAGGTTAACAATGGCTAAAAGTGTTCAGAATCTTTTTTGAAAAAGATAACAAATGAAGGTGAACAACACTAAGCTATTCTTCATGTCACTTGAACATTGCAAATCTTATCTCAATTGAAATTAAGCTACATAGTCTACCTAAGATGGTATAAGTAGATGTGACTCTTTATGTAAAAGTTTTCGACACATCTCTATCGTCTCAAAACTGAGAGCCTTGCAAAAATGGTAAAGCGATAATGAGTTCCACCGTAGACTCATTTTGAGTCTAAGTTCAAACCCATTTGTATTACAAGTGAAGCATTAACCAAAAATACAAAAAAAAACAAAAAAACTTAAGGTTTAATAGATAGTCATTCTTCAAAATAGGATAGTTCTAAGTCAATAAATTGAAATATGTAACAAACAAGACACAAAGCAGCATCAAGTTCTCGTCTTTAGTTTTTTCTGTTTGAAGAACTTGAATTTTGGGTGCTTTGTGAAAGCTCTTTGTTTAGAACTTGTTAGAGGGGATATTGAGAGCACAATGAATCATTGCAATGTGTTTGTACTGCATTAAAGCGGATATCATTTAGCTTCAAGCATAGATGCATTTTTCAAATTGCTTCAAAGCCCATTTGCACCCATACTTTTCACTGAATGACTAGTCGCAATACGAAATTGAGTGTAAGAGATCTAAAAATGTTGAGAAGTGCAAAGAGCAATAAGTGTATTGTTAGGGGACATTGACATTTTTAGAGATGCCTACTAGCGTCTAAATAAAAGGTAGATGCTAAGGTAGTCATTGAACATATGGGGAATAAAATATGTGAATAATCAGTCTTAAGGTGTGAAGACATTACTATTTTGTAGAAGGCATTTCAACTATTTACATATGTATGTTAACATTTAAATGTTTAGTCAATTTGTAGGGCATGCATATGAAGCCAAAACCCTAAGTTGAAAACCATGTAACAGTTCATACCTGCTGCTCTTTTTGGCAATATCCTAACTTGCTTATCAAATATAACATTGAATCCTTGTCACAAAATACATCCAACCAAATATAACAATCACATTAGGAGTAATAGCAGTATTAAACTTGTATGATAACAAAAATATACTGCAACATGCAGTTTATAGATACAGGTCACTCCATTGTCTATTGAATTCTGTCATAGTACAATTTTGCAATTGCAATAAAATCTTTGTTTTGTGTCATTTCACAATGGATGATATTCCTTCCAAAAATGTCAGTGATAATTGATTTTGTGGCCTTCGTTCTTTGTGATTTTTTTCTCAATGAAAGTTTACAAATTTGTTTTTTTGTTCTTCCTCTTAGTACTTGTGACCAATAGAAAACATAGATAAATGACTTTTTTAAGAATTTAGAAATATGCCCAAATATATAGACTATATGACATACATATATGCTTGAAATATTCTTGAGCATGGTTGGTGGAAATTAATGTCATCTTGCATCAAGTGAATGCGATAGTATATTTGCAACAGTGAAGGACTATATTTGTTAGTGAGTTGTTTGTTATAAGTATGGTGCATTGTGCTATAGTTTTACAAAATCCAATAAACGATGATGTGAGTTGTATCTATAAACTACATATTGCATTGTATTTTTGTTATCAGTTAGGTTTAATAGAGCTATTTGTGACGGTGAAAATTATAACTAAATTTACATGGTAAACATTTTTAATCTTGCAATATTCTTGTACATGCGATTATTATATTTGTTTCGATTTATTTCGTCTTATTTTGTCCTATTATTCTTGTACATGGTAAACATTTTTAATCTTGTACATGTGATTATTATACTAAAGAAGAGGGATTTTTCGATTACATGTCATAATAACAATATATTTAGTTTATTTTAAATATATTATGTTTTAACTTTATAGATTTTTCTTGGCATATTAGAAGGAAAAAATATTTTCCAAATTTTATTGTAATATCAGACAAACATAAATTCAAGGTTGAAAGACCTTAGTTGCATGCCAAAAATTACTTATGTTATTAATGCATGCTAATACAACTTTTAGGTAAACCCCACTCAATAACAACATACTCACAAAATGTCATAATGCGCTACTAGTGGAAGCATTTCAAGATTTACTTATTTAAGTAATTATAATGATTCATGTCTTTAAAATCTCTATTGTAGAGATATTGCTAAGTTTATGTGTACTTGTTGACCTTTGATATTGTTGGGGTTATAATATCATATTGCCATAAAACATGAGGTCATTGCCTAATTTTGAATCACATAGTTATAAGTTTGAAAGGCTAGGAGATTGCAATATATATTTTGAGGTTATAAACCATAGAAGCCAATCTAGAGAGAAAGCTTATGCAAAGTTAGAAGATTGCATAATGACCTTTGAGCCAATATGGAGCTGGGAAGTTAAAAGTGCATAGATATTTTAGTGATCAAGTGTATCACATTTATGTTTAGTATGACTTATAAAAAAATGTTTGCGAGTGGTTTAGCATTCAAAATCTTGAATTTTTTTAAATAGACATGCAAAGATTGAGCCATTACTTTCTTATAGGGAATGATTAAATCCATTGTCATTCAATCCATATATTGAGGGTTATGTACTAATATGATGCATGGATCACGCATATATTTATGATTGCTATAGTTATATTATTCAAATGTAAGAAGGAATACAATACTTAATCTTCATTTAACAATACAGTATAAAACAATGGAGCAATTTAATCATTTTATTGACTACTTTTGAATTTTTGTAGAACTATTAGTATTAGTGCAAAAGCATTTATACAAATCTAGAAAACTCATATTGAAATATTTTTCAATTTTAATAGGGCAATACATAGAACTTGTTATCATGCAAATGCTTGCCTAGATATTTGCATAACTCTATGAATCTATTTGTGTTATTTGAACAAAATAAAAAAAGCATGGAGGGATTTCAAGACAAAAAGCTAGTCGTAAAGAAGTGTTAGTTCATAACATTGGAGTTATAGATGCTTAAGAGCCTCCCTACTTGAAATGACTTTACATAGCCCAAGCAAACCACAAGTTGGATACATTTAACAATGAACATTGTAAAAACAATTTTAAATGTTCAGACTGACTTATGATTCGGGAAGTGGAAGATTTATTTAGTGGTTATTCTTATTGTGATCTGAAGCATCGATGCAAAAACATTCTTACATGGCTAATTCCAAAAACACTCTCTAAATCTCCAAGGACTATGGGAAGAGCATGTTTGCTATAGATCTTCTCATTGTTTAGAATAATTGTTTTGTATTAGTCTTGTAGTCCAAATGAGTAAGAACTCGTTAGACTAATTGCCTACTTTTGTCTTTTACTCTTCTTCCTCTTATTTTGCATGGAAATCAATGCACGTGAATCTAATGATATTTAGACCTTATAATATTCATAATACATTCAACTTGATATAAATTGATACTCTTCTCTTTCATGAGTTTAAGGTATTGTCAAAGTCGAAATAAAATTAGAGGAACTCCCACTTTAGAAATTGAGTTTCTGTTGCAACATGTTAACTTTGTTTGCTCAGTATGTATCCTCTGTATTTTGAAAGCATATTAACTACTTATTCATTATGGGTTCACCCAAATAGATTTGTAAGGGCTTAGGATTCAAGTGTATTAGCTTGCAAGATACTCGATTACAATTATGCAAATACTACAAACTATGACAAAATATTATTAACATATACAATTAGCTATGCTATTAGTAGGCATGAGCTTTCCACAGTTCATATGAATGTGCTTGATTTTCTAGAATCAACTGCGTATATTTTTATAATCGACGTTTTAGATTGCATTTAGCAATCGATCATTGGAAAGAGGAAAAATGACACAATGAATTGAAAGCAAAGACCTATAACTAGAGCTAGAGAGTGTGCACATAAAACATGAGAAGTGTGTCATATATTGATAGCCATCAAGTGGGTTTCAAAATCAATGGCCATACCAAGTCTAGATGATGTAGGCAAACTAATCCGATATGGTTGTTATATTTCTCAGGTTAGTATCAAGTTTTCAATAACACTTCTTTCAAATCTTCAACAAGAAAACTAAAAGCACTTACATCAGGTCAATGCTTTTGTGTCTACAAAACACAATAAATTAACATTAGAAAACAAGAGGTGCCTTAATACTAGTTACGTAAAAATTGAAATCTTGTTTGCAACTGCACCTAATAAAAGTTGTGCTAAAAAAAGGAATTCTGAGCTAATTCTTTTTTACAAACATTTTGGGAATTAGTGAGAGTCATAAATGTGCAATGAATAAATAAAAAAGATAAAATACCAAGTGGATGCATTACAAGAATGTCTTAGAAATTGCCTGGATGTGTTTACAAAACATAGTTATATAAGTGTACCATCCTAAAAAGTTATCACCTATAATTAGATGTTCAATTTAGTCCCATTTTAGCATGTATGGGTTCCCACATTGATTTCCTGCTCTCCTAATACTCATTGGACCTTTACATTAATATTGTTAGTCACGTATTAATTCAAACTCACCAAATATTGATGTGAGCCTTTATGTCTAGGCATGCTCCTTTATTATTTCTCCTCTTCCATATTTTATTAGCCTACATGAGCCCTATGTAACCATTTGTGGCCTTTGTACTTCTTCCTGACCTCAAAATTAGTTGCGCCTCTTATTATGGCATCTACCCTATCTCCCCTACTCCCATTTCAATTTTGGCGTTGTCTCCTACGTACAGAATGCCTAGGGCATTATGTTCCTAGGAACACAACCCCCAATATTTGGTTAAAATTTGAATTGGGACTTGGTTGTAGTGTTTTGGTGGGAAATTAGGTCTCGTGGATGACCTGGATCAATTTTGAATCCTGAAATGTGCAAAGAGGTATATAAGTGGCCTATCTCTCCTCATTTTGGCATCCATTACTAAGAAGGAACATGATCAATCAATTGGCATCCAAACATTCTCAAGGTCTTCAAGCATCCAAGTCTTCAAGCCTTCATTCTTATCCTTCATTAAGCATTGTGGCAAACTACAATATTCACGGTGCAAAATCTTGTGTTTTGTGATTTCCTTTGAGGTTTTTGTGTGGAGTCAACGACTATTGCATTAACACTTGTGATTACATCAAAAGAAGCATTGCGCTAACAAGGTATAAGGTGATTTATGATTCAGATCTAGCTTCTATTTCATATCTGCAATCTTTCCTTTCAAGCACATTTCATTTCTATTTCAAGATTTATTCCAAATAGGGGTTTGACCAAGGAAAACCTCTCTATACAACCTTCTTCCCCATTTTTTGTGTGTAGGTACATGAGGCAGACACAATGGGAGTTAATCCAGAAAGTACAAGATCTAACAAGAAGACTGCAACAAGATTCAGGAAAAAGTACATCTTGGAACATAGTGCGCGGGACATTCCGTTCCTAGGAACAAAACACCCAAGGCATTATGTTCCCTACAAATTCAGACTGCGGGTTAGTATAGTCTTCTAGATCTCGTTTCAAGTCATTGCAACTATTCGTCTATTTTCTGTCAGTTTGTATTTCTTGAATCTTATCATTTTTTGTTATCCAACCTCCTATTTTGCATCATCATACCATTTCCCTCAAATCTAACTTCCCCCAATTCATTATTGTGAAGGATCATTGCGCTCATTTAGCGCTTAATTCCTACTTGAGCCTATTGGGTCATCTTCCTTCCAAATGCACATTTGGAAAAGGAGGAGCAATCTACCTTACTTCCCTTTTTCTATTGTACATATTGATCAACCCGACTCATAATATTTCCACTTCTGATTTGGTGTTTAGATCTTCTTTCTATGTATTGCATTATTTCATTTTATGCAAAAATGACATAAAAATTGCATATTATCTCTCATATCATTTAACAACCTAGTCCATTATTGCAAATTTAATTTTCATTTCAAAACAATAAAAAAATCAATTAATGCATTATTGTTGCATTTTTTATGCACCTAGTTAGCAATCATTTCATTTCATTTCATATAGGTCCTTTCCTTCCTTGTTTATGTACTTGCATTGGAAAAAGATATAAGCATTACACGTAGTTTCATACATTTTGCAAATGTCATTTTCAATTTGATTTGTTCATAATAGATATTTCTATAGATTATTTTCATTTTTCTCTCCTAAGGACCCTCCTCATAAGGACATATTGAGGCAAGACAATAATACTTCTCTCAATGGTCTCCTTATTTAGGATGAACCATTAGAAGATGATGTTGATTATTCTCTTGATATGTATCTTCCCCATGAGGGTCCCTTGGTGAAAGACAATGATATTATGGTAGGAAAAAATGATATGATGGTTAATTCCCTTAAGGACAGTTTACTTTCTATTCATCTCAAGGATTTCCCCCCTACAAATGAAGCATTAATGAATGATTATGATCTTTCTCCTAAGATGTACTCCCTTTATGAGGATAGTTTAGAGGAAGAGGAGAATATTATAAATACCTTTCTTAATGTTGCCTTACCTTCACTAAATAACATCCCTTTTAGAGATGAATCATTAATGGAAATCCCTAATCCCCATTCTAAAGATTGTCCTACTCATAAGGATACCCTGGAAGAAGAGGATTATATCATTACCACTTTCCTTGATGCTCTCCCTTCTAGAGAACCTATTAAAATTAATTTTGTCAATGCGTTGGGTAGTGAAAAGCCTAAGATTGTTGTCTATCTTCGTCAAGATACCCCACAACCTCCAAATAAACCAATCATTGTGGTAAAAGGTGCTCAACAACTTGATTATCATGCGATTGCTCACACATATAACATAAGAAATAATTGACAACCTACCAATTCAGTTGTTCCTCCTTCTCTTCCCATTTCTCAATCAGTTCTTCCTCTTGCACTCCATCTTCCTCAAAATATTGGAAAGGAATATGATTTAGTAGAACAACTCCATGCTACTCCTGCCAAGATATTCTTTGGGAGCTTCTTCAAACTTCACCTACATACCATGAAGCGTTACAACAAGCATTAAGAAACATGACTGTTCAACCTCCTGTGCAAACTAACATATCTTCTGTATTGGAATGCATGAATGTGACCAATAATAAAGCTAAATTGTGTTTTCTCAAGATGAGTTTCCTTCTAAAGAAATTCAAGATCAACATGATTCGCTTATGGTGTTTGTCCTTACCAATGGTAACCTTATTTGAAGAACTTTAATTGATAATGGATTTGGTCTTAATATTTGTGGCATAATTTTTTTTCATAAGACTAAGGTCGATACTCTAGTGATTAAACCTTATTCTATTCCTATCTGTGGCTTTGACAATGTTGCTAAAGAAATCATAGGTATTTTAACTTTACCTGTTAAGGTAGGTCTTATTGATTTACCTACACCAATTCATGTCATGCTCGATAAACTCACTTATAATCTTCTCTTAGGATGACGATGACTATATGTCATGCAATCTATTCCTTCAACACTTCATCGTAGCGTGAAGTTCATCTATAACAACATCACGTATACCCTTTTTGCTGATGATAAGTTCCAAAATTACTTATGAACTGAATCTTATTCTCCTTCCATTCCTACACCATTTCAACAAGACATATCTTCTCCTCCTAAAGATACTTCTTCCTTTGAAAGTTCCCTTTTAGAAGATATTTGGGGTTCATTAGACATTAGCCCATCTATTGTGGGATAATACAAATTTTCTAAAGGGCCTAGTGTGTCATTTGTCCAACTCGATTCTCCAAACAATTCAACTCATAATCTTTAATATGGTTTAGGATGCATGCAACAAAGTATTGAGACTCATGAGAAATCTACCTCACACTTGCTTCTATAAGGGTTAGGTTTTCAACCTCCTCCTTTGTCTACATCCCTTCCCTTACCATCTAACATTTCTTCTATGACCAACTTTAATCAAGAAATCATTTTTCCTAACCTTCTTCGTGCTAAGTTGGTTTCTCAACCTAAACAAAAAAAAGTATAATAAAAACCTTCTAATTCTTCCTTTTTGCATGTATCATCAATAATGATGCAGGAGCATCTTAGGATCTTGGCAATCTTGCATCAACCAAAAAGATTTCCTTCTTGTTTGTTTGTTGTACTGTTACAGTTAGGTAGTTTTGGTGTTTTAGCTAGCGGTCACTCCAATTGGCTCTTTATCTTATGCGATCTCATTGGTTTGTTTGAGACATCCCGGTGAACCTTTTTCTAGGATCACATCTTGTTTTGTTCTTTCTGGGAGGAGATACCTTAAGATTGGCCCGGTCCTATTCTGTTCTTATTTCTAGTTGATGGTTGGGTTTTTTTGGTTGCAGTCAATCAGTACTTGTTCTTTTGAGTTAGGGGCACTACAATGCGTTCGTGGCTTCGTACTGAGCCTTATCTTATGATCACACCTCAATTGGATTCATCACGCATGATATTTTGATGATTCTTTGATTGACTATCTTTTTCTTCATTTTACCTTTCAGTCATGGTATTACCAATCGTTTTCCCAATCTACCAATGAGAATCTTTGTGTACGATCATGTCATCTCATTGTTATGTTTGAGGCTGACTTATTTGTATGATCACATCTCTTATATATTTCACTTGAGGTTGTTCCTAAGGATTTGGGTCCTGACCTATTTGGTTGAAAATATTTACTCAATTCTTCGGGAATGTAATCTTTTCAAGGCCGACCAATGTTGAGATTGGCTTTATAAGCTTATGGACTTATTCCTAAGGGATATGTGATTTCATAGGATTATTTGGCGTTTGTTGGCTAGGGTTTGTAAGAGGTTTTTTTTTATCATAATCAAGCATGTAAGACTGCATATTGCAGATCTACTGTAAATGATTTTCTAAGAATAAATGAAGGTTGACCTTTCATTCTATCCATCTTGGCTTATTGTTCTTCTTATTTTTCCACTGTGTTGAATCAGCTGCAAGGATTGGACTGATATTTTGTGTTTTTTTCCATCCTTGACTGCATCAAGTGGTATCAGAGCATGGTTGAGCTGAGGTTGAACAAGATTAAGGTTGAATGAGGTTGAGATTCTTGTGTTGGTAGATCCAAGTTCCTGACTTGTGAAGCCCTAGACCTGTTGATCATGAGGTGGCTGAGTAAAGATCTGACTTGCAATCACAAAGGACTTGTGCAAAGTGGCGAGGAAGGGTTTTCTATTGTTTGTGGAGTATTGAAGGTATACCGATTGGAGGTAGGTTGCTTGTGATTTTCAGTTGGAGAAGTATTGATCACCGGTTGGAGGGATAGTTGCACCCGAGGATTGGAAGATTTCGCCTGGAAGAATGAACCCTAGAAGGCTAGAGCAAATGATCGAAGACTTTAAAGTTGAGATGAGGAATGAAATTGGAAATGTGTTGACTGGATTAAGAAGGAAGCTTGAGACTGAAGAAGAATTTGAGGAGGCTACTAAAGATCTTGAGACTGTAGAAGTTGAGATCCATGTAGACAAGGAAAGATTGTAGAGAGCTATGGCACAAGTAAGTAAAATTCATAGGCTAGATGTTTCCACTTTCACCGATTCATTGCATCCCAAGTATTTGATAGATTGGATTGGAGGGTTAGAAGATTACTTTGAGCTTGAAGATGTCATAGATCCACAGAGGGTTAGGTTAGCATAGACTAAGTTGAAGGGTCATGATGCCTTATGGTGGAGAGAACTACAAAGATAGAGAAGAGCGTGGTGAGACAAAAATCATTAAATGGAAGGTGATTGCTAGGTTAAAAGATAAATTCATTCCCATGGATTATGAATTAGGGTTGTTCAAAAAAATGCAGAACTTGAGGCAGAAAGACATGAGTGTGGAGGAATACACAGAGGAATTCTATAAGATGACTATTAGATCTGGTCACAAGGAAGTATCTAAGGAGAAGGTGGCTAGGTATGTTAATGGTCTGAGATTTAATATTCAGGATGAGTTGAATGTGTTAAGGATTAATACTATTGAGGATGCTTATCAGCATGCATTGAGGGTAGAAGATAAGTTCAAGAGAAGACAAAGTAACACTAAAGGAAGAGACAATCAAGTTAGAAACAATGGCAAGGAGAAGCAAAGCATTGAAGACGAATCTGATCAGAAGATACCTAGAAGAGGGAATGGTAGTAAGGAGTTCAAAGGCACTTGCTTCAAATGTGGTGGCATAGGACATAGGAATTTTCAATGTTCTGAAGGATCTAGTAAGAACATGGGTAAACAGAATCTTATGGCACATGAGGAACATACTGCTGGTGAAGTTGTGGAAAATGAAGCAGAACCTGAGATAGGAGAGTCTCTTATGATTAGGAGAGTCATGTTAAGTTAAAAGGAAGTTGAACCTATGCAAAGGAGGAATTTGTTTAGAACTGTTTGGAAATCAAGAGGTAAATGTTGTAAGGCTGTTATGGATAGTGGTAGTACTAACAACTTGGTATCAGAAGAGATGGTCTAGAAGCTTGGATTGAAGAGGCTTACACATCCTTGTCCTTATGGGATAGGTTGGTTTTCAGATGATCATAAGGTGGAGGTGAAAGAGAAATGTTTGGTTAACTTCAGCATTGGACCTTACAAAGTTGAAGTGTTATTTGATGTGATGTCTATGAGTGCTTGCCATGTTCTAGGAAGATCTTGGAAATTTGATAGAGGGGCTAATTATGATTGTAGAAGAAATTTGGTCACAATAGAGAAGGATAAACAAAAGTTTACTCTAGTTCCTTTGAAGGAAGAAGAAAGGAGAATTGCAAGGAATTTGAGTATGGTGAAGAGTTATTTTTCAGAGAAGCAGATTACAGAGGTTAGTATGGATAGGAAGAAGGGTCTTGGAAGTAAATATGATGAAGGCAAGTTAGTATCTGACTGTAGAAGGGAAAAGTGAAGAAGCAAAGAGCTTTGTTTGCTAAACAGATGAGGGATTGTAGATTGGTTATGCGAAAGGGAAGAGGTAGTAATTTGATCTCTGGTGTTGATGGAAGAAGTGATAGTGTGAGTACAGAGATGATGGATCTGATAGAGAAGAGTGCAGAGGTACAAAGGCAGAGAGTCGCAGAAGAAGATGATGTTTGGCTAAAAAACAAGCATGGGATTTATGTTCCACGACTTGTCAAATGTTCATAAGTTGCTCTTATAGAACATTTTATTTTACCTGGGGTGGCTAATGCAGGATCATCTTAGGATCTTGGAAATCTTGCATCAACCAAAAATATTTCTTTTTTGTTTGTTTTTTGTACTGTTCTAGTTGGGTAGTTTTGGTGTTTTAGGTAGCGGTCACTCCAGTTGGCTCTTTATCTTATGCGATCAGATGGGTTTGTTTGAGACATCCTGATGAACCTTTGTCTAGGATGTTAAATCATCTCAAGCTTATTATTCTAATTTCAATTTAAACTGTTTATGTATGCAGTGCTGAATATATATATATAAATGTCAATTCTGTCAATATCAATGTTAATTTTCACAAGAAGAATTCAGAGTGTATGCAGATATCATAACTTTGTATTTCAAAATTGCTTGATGAGGAAATATATAACAGTAAACTTGCTGCAGTCTGTACTCAACACTTATTGATTTCGGTGTCTTTAAGAAGCAAATTGTCCACAATATATATATTGGTTGTAATGGAATGAAGGGTCACGTCTATGATAGACGTGACTCCCCAAGGAGTCACGCCTATCATAGGCGTGACTATTCTTAACATATTACATACCATACGATAAGTAACAACCACTATTTGTTAATACTGTCGACTTTGTTATTATGCCATTCACGGTTTACGTATTACAATATCCCGTCGATAATAATTATATGCCGATCACAACGTGAACATCGGAAATTATAATAACCCATGATTTAGTACATTAGTTTATATCTCAATCGACATTTGTAAGTCGATGACAATAATACATCGACCATCATACTTGATGGTAATAACATACCGATAGGAAGATGATTTGGTATAATCGGTATTAATATAATAGATATTA
>MU226251.1:1577482-1624482 GCA_018584345.1 Thuja plicata
GCAGTGCTGAATATATACATAAATGTCAATTCTGTCAATATCAATGTTAATTTTCACAAGAAGAATTCAGAGTGTATGCAGATATCATAACTTTGTATTTCAAAATTGCTTGATGAGGAAATATATACAGTAAACTTGCTGCAGTCTGTACTCAACACTTATTGATTTCAGTGTCTTTAAGAAGCAAATTGTCCATAGTATATATATTGGTTGTAATGGAATGAAGGGTCACGTTTATGATAGACGTGACTCCCCAAGGAGTCACGCCTATCATAGGCGTGACTATTCTTAACAACATATTACATACCATACGATAAGTAACAACCACTGTTTGTTAATACCGTCGACTTTGTTATTGTGCCATTCACGGTTTACGTATTATAATATCCCATCGACAATAATTATATGCCGATCACAACGTGAACATCAGAAATTATAATAACCCACGATTTAGTATATTAGTTTATATCTCAATCGACATTTGTAAGTCGATGGCAATAATACATCGACCATCATACTTGATGGTAATAACATGCCAATAGGAAGATGATTTGGCATAATCGGTATTAATATAATAGATATTATAAAATCAACTTAGTAATATTATTGCTATATTATAATAATGATAATTATTATTATCATTTATTATATTATAATAATATTTACTATATTAAAAATATGGATATAATAGATATCAATAATAAATATTAATATCTATTCATATATATATTTCATAATTTGTGTATTATAGTGTGGTCAATATTTTATCTAATCGACGCTATAATTATCAACATAGGATTGCATCTTTTTTCATTCTTTCTGGGAGGAGATACCTTAAGATTGGCCTGATCCTATTATTTTCTTCTTGTTTCTGGTTGGTGGTTGGGTTTTCCTGGTTGTCATCGATCTGTACTTGTTGTTTCTAGTTGTGGTCACTATAATGTGTTCATGGCTTCATGTTGAACCTTATCATATGATCACACCTCATTTGGATTCATCCAACAGGATATTTTATTGATTCTTTGCTTGACTATCATGTTCTTCATTTTACCAGCCAGTCATAATATTACCGATCATTTTCCTGATCTACCGATGGGAATCTCCATGCACAATCGTCCCAGCTCATTGTTATTTTTGAGGCTGACTTATTTGTATGATCACATCTCTTATTTATTTCATTAGAGGTTGTTTTTTAAGGATTTGGGTCTTGGCCTATTTGGTTGAAAATGTTTACTCAATTCTTGGGGAATGTAATACTTTCAAGGCTGACCAATGTTGCGATTGGATTTATAAGCTTACAGATTTATTCCTAAGGGATAGGTGATTTCATAAGATTATTTGGCATTTGTTGGCTAGGGTTTGTAAGAGGTTTTCTGGTCATAATCAGACATGTAAGACTGCATGTTGCAGATTTATTGTAAATGATTTTCTGAGAATAAATGAAGGGTAATATTTCATTCTATCCATCTTGGCTTGTTGTTCTTGTTGTTTTTCCATTGTGTTGAATCGACTGCAAGGATTAGATTGATCTTTTATGTTTCTCCATCCTTGACTGCATCAAATAACATGACCACTCTACTAATGAATGTCAAGCTTTGCATTATAAGATTCAAAAGCTTATTGATTATGACATCATTCACATAACATGTCACAATGAGCTAATTTTCAATTATGATTACTTTAAATAACATTTAAGTTCCTATTATGTTGTTCCACACTATGTGACATTGTTATCCTATCGATTGGTAGCTCATTGTCATTCATGGTGGTATAATTTTAGTTGTGATCATACTTAGTGAGCAACATAATAGTCCTCTTTCTCCTTATCTTTGTCTCCACACTTGGGGGGCAAGGATAGTTTTTCAATCTCTCTCATCATTCTTAAGGATAAATTTTTCCCTTGGTTTAGTGGTATTTGTTTATCATGTGATGTATTTTCTTACATGGAATTTCTTGTTTTGATTAAGGATCCTCTCTTATGCAAGAGGTGTGTATCCTTGATCACAACCTCTTCCTTGTTTTCAATTGTATGTTTGAATAAACAAATCCCTTACTTTGGGGGCTAAAAGTGTGTCATCCTTCATCAATAATCCCTTTAGCTAGCAATGGGGATGGTGTGAATTCTTCCCTTCTTGTTCTTGATCTCTTTTCAACATCCTTCAAAAGGACCCGCTTTACACTTGTGGCATGGTATCTCTTTGCATTCATCCCTTCCTTGACCTCATAGGAGTTGTGACCTCTTTGGCTTGGAGTGGGTGTTGCTTATGAGATTCCTACTTGGTGTTAAAGGTTCTTTATCCTTGTTTCACTTTTCCTTAAGATGTCAAAACAATCCTATTTTCCAGCTTAATGAGTGGCATATATGGTCTCCTTATTGCAAACACTCTGATTACTTCAAACATTTTAGGTAGAGTACATTAGCATAATACAAGTTTCTAGGGCCATATGACTCTCCTTTGCATACATTTTCAGGATTGATTGACTAGCATAACACAATTTTCTAGACCATCCAACCTCTCATTTGCATAAATTTATATGAGTTGACTAGCATGTACTAGACCATCAACTCCGTCTTTTTGATTGGTGGAACTAGCATAACACAATTTTCTAGACCATTCTCCCTCTTCTCTTTTCATTCTCTCTCTCATGGATCACCTAGCATAACACAATTGGCTAGCCTGTGTCATCCAAGGTTTTTTTTCCCCTCCATGAGTCCATAACATAACATACTTTGCTAGTAGATTGGATCATGGAGTCTTGTCTTATCTTTGATGTGTACTTTCACTCTTTCCATGAGACCACTTGTGCTTTTGCAATAGCGTTCCGATCATGATAGTAGTTGTTGAGACATTTTCCTTATCAAGGTCTCTTTAACTAGTTGACTTGGAATCTTAGTAATATTTAGGCTTTTTTTTTTGTTTTATGTGTCCTTGCACATGGTTGTACAAGTTAAGATCCTTGGTTTGGGGGCTTGTCTCCTTAAGCTTAGCAATAGTAGATATCTCTTTGTAGTTTTCCCATGATCACATCTTTATCTCTTTCTTTTTCTTTCTTCTACTTTACTATGAGCATGAGGTGGACTCATACTCTCGCTAAGCTAGGGGCTAAATGTACCATACTAAAAAGTTAGCACCTATAATTAGATGCTCAATTTAGTCCCATTTTAGCATGTATGGGTTCCCACATTGATTTCATGCTCTCCTAACACTCATTGGACCATTAAATTAATATTATAAGTCCCTTAATTCAAATTCACCAAATATTGATGTGAAGCCTTATTTCTAGGCACGCTCCTTTATTATTTCTCCTCTTATATCATTTATTAGCCTACATGGGCCCTATGTTATCATTTGTGGCCTTGCACTTCTTCTCAACCTCAAAATCAATTGTGCCTCTTATTCTGACATCTACCCTATGTCTTTGACCCCTCATTTCAATTCTGACACTTTTCCCTAGGTAGAGAATGCCCAAGGCATTATGTTCCTAGGAACACAACACCCAAGGTAGTGTGTTCCCCCAAGATTTGGCTCAAATTTTAATTGGGGCTTGGTTGCAGTGTTTTGGTGGGGAATTAGGTCTTGTGGATGACCTGGATCAATTTTGAATCCTAAAATGTGTGAAGAGGTATATTGTAGACGCCTAAAATCATCCCGTATTATTAGTTAAATATTATTTAATTAATGCTCTATAGTAACATTATAGTTAACCTTAATAATTAATTATATTTTTTACTTTTCATCTATCTATTTAATCAAATAAATTCATCTCCTAAGTATTCAAATTTAATTTAAATGCTTTACCCCTAATGTATTAAATTTAATTTAATACATTTTCCCTCCATTCCATTTTTAAATAGATTCTATTTATTTAATCTCTCACATACTTAATTCTTCTAAACCCTACCCCACTCCCATCACTCTCAATTTAATAATGTCATTCACTAATTAACTAAGGTCAATTAGGCTAGTTTCATGATTCCTACACCTATTAGTCCTAATCATTTTCTCACATGTGTCAGAAAATTTCCAAAAACCACTTTTTTAAAAATTGCTAAAAATTCCTAAACAAGGATTTCTTACCACATTGATGAAACTTCTTACACTTTCTAAAAATGTCTCATTGGACAAAGTTTATGATATTCCTTACAAGATCTCTTAAATGTGTACTTAAAGTACACATTGACCCATCACATCCCCCAAGTTGCTCACAAATGTGTGAGCAATTTTGGACTCTGCGTGACTTGTCAAGCCTATGTGTCACCTAGGTGGATGCCAAATAGGTTCCACATCACTCAAGCCTCTCAAATTGCTCCCCAAAATCTATAAATAGGAGCCTTGCAACAAGAAAATCATCCATCATTTGCTACTAAAGTTATTGTGTTATTTTGTTCTTAAAACATTCTTCATTTTGCATAGTAGAATCATAATGCTAGTATCTAGAGCTATTTTGCATTCATAGATATTTATTACTAACATGTTTCGTAGTTGTATCCACTCCTTCAATATGGTAATTGCATCCCTTTATAGCTCTTAGTTTGCATGTATTGCTTGTTTGAATCTTGCATTAGTTCTTATTTCAGCTACCCTTTGCATTTGCATTGAATGCTTGAGGTTAGTTCTACATAACTAGTCCTTGAGTTTATTCAATCTTTCTCCATTAGTTTGCATTCAAGATCATTCAATCATTATCAATCAAGTGGGATTTTCAATATTGTGTTGGGAGAGCACACCCACAAAATCTCTAAGAGAAAATCAAACAAGTCTAGGGTGCACTTGTTTCTGCTCATTAGAGGCTATGGAAGAAGATTTATGTAGAAGTCAAGTTTTTAGATATGTTAATGTGATTTATATGCTTTTATTCTTAACATTTGCATGTCTGAGCTTGTTCCACACAGGTAGGTTTCAACCACATACATATATAATTGGCATATCTCTCCTCATATTGGTATCCATTACTAAGAAGGAACATAATGAAGTAATTGACATCCAAACATTCTCAAGGTCTTCGAGCATCCAAGTCTTCAAGCCTTCATTCTTCTCCTTCATCACACATTGTGGAAAATTACAACATTCCTGGTGAAAAATCTTGTCTTTCATTATTTCCTTTGAGGTTTTTGTGTGATGTCAAGGGGTATTTAATTAACACTTGTGATTACATCAAAATAATTATTGCACCATCAAGGTATAACGTGATTTATGATTCAGATCTAGCTTCTATTTCATATCAACAATCTTTCCTTTCAAGAACATTTCATTTATGTTTCAAGGTTGATTACAAATAGGGGTTTAACCAAGGAAAACCCCTCTATACAATCTTCTTCCCCATTTTTCTATGTAGGTACAAGTGTTGGACGTATTGACACTTAATCTAGAAAGTACATGATATGACGGGAAGACTGAGACTAGATTCAGGAAAAAGTATAGGGAACACTGCGTGCGGGGCATTCTGTTCCTGAGAAAAAAATTCCCAAGGTGTTATGGCCCCTGCAAATTCACTTCAAATTCAGATGGCAAGTTAGTATAGTCTTCTAGATCCCATTTCAACTCATTGCATCCATCTATCTATTTTCTGTCGGTTTGTATTTTAGGAATCTTGTCAATTTTTCTTATTTAGCCTCATGTTTTTCATCATCATATCATCTCCCCTCAAATCAAACTCCCCCCAATTCATTATTGTGAAGCTTAATTGCACACGTTTAGAGATTAAGTCGTACTTGATCCTATTGGGTCATCTTCCTTTCGAATGTTTATTTGGAAAAGGAGGAGAAATCTACCTTGCCTCCCTTTTGTTGTTGTACAATAAGAATGTAGAGTAGGGACTGCCTTTATACTATTTTTGGTAACCTCAAATCTCGACGACAACTACATCCAATGCAAAGTGTGCTTTTCATGTGGGAATTGAGAATGACTATATAGAAGTAGGTATGCCATAAGATAATTTAAATGTAGAGGTAAAATTGTGGAGAAAATTTTATTTTGAGAAACACTTTTTTTTTCAAATTCATCAAATACTAAAAAGTGTGTAGCAATATTGCTAAAGATAAAATTTATATGGTTCTTCTTTATGGTTTGGGGTATATATAGAATCTAGGCATAAATTTATGCCTCATGCTATCCAGCTGTTAAAAAGTACAAACGTCTCCCTCCTTAATATGGTTTTGCTACAAAATACGACCAACCAACGCTAAGAACAGGTCTATTGGACATATGAATGCATCAGATGCTTCGTTCATTGAAGTCTTTGTCCACTCAAAGCACTGTGTCTTGATCTTGGTAATTGGAGGGGGCATTCAAGTAGTTTTGGGAATGCTTTCATTTGTAAATGATAATAAAAAATTAGTGCTTTGCTATGCTGATATTGCTATTTGTCATGAAGTTGAATTATTATATTATATATAAAAGAATGTCACGTGTAATCAAGATGTCCTATTAAAATAGTTAATACATATTTGTGCAAGTGTTTTGCATATTCTTCTTTCAATTAAGAAATAAAGAAGTGCAAAGAAGAGTAAGTTTGTGATCTTACTAGGACCAAATTCTTTGTGACATTGTGTTGTTGCATTTGCACTAACCAATATGGTTTGTTTGATTTGAAAGAAGAGGCAAGATCATCATATGTAGAAGAAGATTTTAGAATTGTAAAGATCTTGTTAGATTATCGATCAACACCTCACTATTCATTGGTTGGGTTGAGTTGGCGGATCTCTTTGAAACAATATCTACATGTCTATTGACATTTGCATTGAAATTTATTGGACAACCAATTTTCTTGAAAATATGAACCTTGAAACATAATTTTGATATGCACATAAATAAAAGTATATCTTCTATCTAAACGCCATAACGAGCACCAAACTTTTTCCATCCTTTCTAATATTCAAGTTTAACCTCGATAGAATGAAATTGTATTTTGCATCCTTTACCATTTGGACCTTGCAAGAGTTTATGGGAGGAGGAGATATCACTAAAACTCCTTGGGATGATATCAAGAAAATCTGCATGAATTACTCTAGAGAAACTGTGAAGAAGGGAAGAAGTTACCAATTTAATATGGGCAAAACATATACTAATGGAGTATCCATAGTGGAGATAACTCATCTTATTTAGGATTTTAAGGAGGACATAATAAACAACATGGCCACCTAGCTGGACTCTATTCAAGTTAAGAAGAAACATGAGGAGGCAGAAGCAATGCTAGTAGGATATTGCCCCATTGCAGACAAAAGAAGGACTACAGATGCAAGATGATAACCAAGATTAACACTCAACATAATTCATTGGAGTTCCAAAAATTCCATGGAGATGACGACCAAGTTTTCTTCATTGCTCAAAGAAGGCCATGGGCCCCAAGACAAGGTACACACCATACCCATTATCTTTTAATGGTCCTTATATATGCATATAGTAATAAGTGGAAGCCTTCGTATCCTCCAAAATTTGG
The DNA here is from genome assembly GCA_018584345.1 of Thuja plicata. Taxonomy (NCBI): domain Eukaryota; kingdom Viridiplantae; phylum Streptophyta; class Pinopsida; order Cupressales; family Cupressaceae; genus Thuja; species Thuja plicata. Next base: position 1,584,923 of record MU226251.1, read on the forward strand.
AACCTATCCACCTCAGCCTTGGAATAATCCTCAGAATGTCTAGCCAAATTATCAGAACACTGCTTTCCAGTGGCAACCTCCTCATGGAAACTAGCAACAACCTCATATTTCTTAGCAACCACCTTAGGGTAATTGGAAGAAAAAATTACAATGGAGAGGAGGTCAATAATGGCCAAACCAACATGCTGGTTATTTACAGTCACCGCAACAACCAAACTTAATGCCACCTCCTATAACAACTACTAATTCCCCTAGACCTACTCAGCTACCAGCACAACTTGTCCCTAATTCTAACAATAAGCCACAATAATAGCATGTGTATTATGCAGACCCAAACCAATACCCTGCCTATGTTGTAAATATAAGTGACTTACATCTTAGGTCCGAGACAACCTTACCAGCACTAGCTTTGCTAGTTATAACTAAGATGCCCCTAGAGGAATTAGAAAAAGAAGGTTTTCCTAATCCACCTCTCTATCCAAATCTGATAAAAGAAACAAAAGTTTCAAAACAAACTGATATCATTAATGATATCATGCATCATCTTAAGATCACCAATCTTAGACCTACACCTACTGTCTTTTAGCTAGTTGATAGTTCTAATGTTAATCTTGATGGAATGGTAGAGTATCTAGTTGTCACCTTGGATTATTGGGAATACCCAACTAACTTTATGATACTCTCTCCTAAAGACACATTGGGGGGATATCCTATCATTTTAGGAAGGCCTTGGTTGAGGATATCCTAAAGAGACATGAGTATTTCAAATGACCTGGCCACTAAGAAACTTGCTCTTTATCCACCAACACAATCTCATCCTGATCTAGAAAAATAGATATGACCAAATATAGGAGAGGAAACTAAGGAAGTTAATTCATTTGTGCAGCTTATGATGATATACATGGATCCTTTCTTACATCTTCAAGAGGAGGATGAACTACTCTCTAATATTATACAAAATTATTATGGAGTAAATGAGCAACGAGGGTGTTCATCACATCTTGAATGTTCATTGCAAACCATCATTCCTGCTCCTAGTTTATCAGACTTTCCTGCAACCATAGCTATGCTTCATGAACTGTTACTGCATGAAGTGAAAATGCCATACCTTAGTAAGGCATCTATGATAGAATTAACTAAGCAAGTTAGGTCTCACTGGGTAGATGTTTGAACATTAATAACAAAATCACTCAAGGAAGCAGATGCCTTTGACAAAATTGCTTCAATCTCACAAGAAAGCATTTACATGGGATTATAATGATATGAAGGGTTTGGACCCTAATATGTGTACCCATATAATCTATATCAAGGAGGATAGTATGCGAGTAAGACACTCACAAAGAATAATTAACCCTACATTAAGAGAGAGTAAAAGGAGGATTGCATAAATTGCTAGACGCGGGGTTTATCAATTCTATTTATGACGATCAATGTGTGACACCCCTTGTCATAGTTCCTAAGAAAGGAGGAAAGGTTAGGGTCTATGTAGATTATAGGGAGTTGAATACTGCAGCTAAAAAGGACCATTTTCCTCTTCCCTTTATAGATCAAGTCATAGACTCTTTAGTAGGGAAGAAATATTTCTCTTCCTGCATGATTATAGTGGATACAACCAGATCAAAATCACACCAGAAGATCAGGAAAAGACAACCTTTACTTGTCCTTGGGGTGCTTATGTCTATTTTGTTGTCCCTTTTGGACTGTGCAATGCTCCAGCCACTTTCCAAAGGGCATTCATTAGTATATTTTGTGGTTATTCACATGACTGCATGGAAATTTATATGGATGGCTTTATAGAATATGGAAGTAACTTTGAGGAAGCCTTGGGAAATGTAAGAAAGGTAATACAGAGGTGTGAAGATCACAATGTGTCTTTGAACAGTGAAATGTGTTTCATCATGATGTAGGAAGGGGTAGTGTTGGGCCACTATATATATCACGTTGGTATTCAAGTTGATCCAACAAAAAATGAGGTGGTTGTTGCTTAACTGATGAATATCTGATGGAGATGATGAAGATTGAGTGATACCGAGTGTCATGATTGTAGAAATGGTTAGATCACTTGTTGTTTTGTCATTGATGTCAATCAATTGATTAATTAATTTTTATTGTGTTACCATATCTTAAGAGAAGTTAAATGGGTGACAAATACAAATTAGACAATGATAAAGTAATGATGATATAGTTGTTTTCTACTATATATTTGATGTTATCAAATTGGTACATTTGATTGATCAAGTTGGGAACTTCAATGAATTAAGTTATGACCAAAAGAGTTACTTTACTGAGATAGACTGGGTCAGTCGATAGAATGATATGTGAGTCGGTTACAGTTACTGAGCACCGAGCATCGAAGATGAGTTAAACACCGAGCAGTGAATGAAGTCAGTTACCGAGTTGCAAAGAAAGTTTTACCGAGTATAGTATACTGATATTAAATAATGATGAAATCAAATTTAATGCGAAGCGATGATGAGATGGATGAAGAAATGAATTAAATGAATTTTTTTACAAGATCTACGAATGGGAAAATTCAATGAGAAGATCTAAGGTGAAGATTAAGTGATTAAACATAATTATGAAAGTTCCAAGAAAAGTTACAAGTTCTGAGGTAAAAGTGAAATGGTTTACCGAGTTGAGAAATATGAAGAAGATGATCGAACGACTGAGCGCAAAGGAAGGAAAATCAAATCAAGGAGATTAAGAGGAAAAAGTATGTCTATATAAGGGATGAGGATTAGACACAGTGTAAGGCTGCTAGAGAATTAAACAGAGAAGGAAAGAAGTTGAAGAACAATATTTACCGAGCAGAACAAAGAAGGATAGATTGAAGAATCTATAGTCTGAGAAAGAGATAAATGGAGCATGAGATGCCATTATTCAATTGAGCATAAAGGATCGGATACAAGCATAGTGAGTTGCTATTTTTACAGATCAAAGTTTACTATTGCTTATTAATATTTGTAACAGAGAAATCTCTTAACCAACTGGATTTAACCATCCTATTTGTAAAATATAGACTTAGGTGACATTCCAAAAGAGTGTTTAAAGACCTCTAACAAGGCTACTCCTAAAAGGGTGAAGATCCTAATAGATCTTAGGTAAATCCCCTAAAAGGGTCACATTTAGCAAATGTGTTTATAATCTTTAACATGATAAGTTCTTAACCAAGCGTACTTCAGAAGGGTACATTTTTATTGTGGGTTACAATTCCCACAGAGGTTTTTCCCAAATTGGGTTTCCTCTTTAAATCATGTGTCAATGAGTTATCTGATGTTGCTAAGTTTGAATGATTGATTGTTGCTTATGTTATTTGGTAAATTGGTTATTTAATGTATTCAGTATTTACAGAGTGAATCAGTAAGTTCAGTTTTAAGTGTTTAAGTTTTGATTTGTCTGAGTCACCCCCCTCTCGGTGGGACCAACAATTGGTAGCAGAGCTTTGTTACTATGAAGTGATAAGTTTAAAGGAATTGAGTTAAGATCTACATATGTATAAGAGAGAATCACCAAATCTGAATAGGGATCATTTCTCTACATGGAAAAGTAGAATGAGGTTGCATGTGTTTGGAGTAGGAGAGTATGCACTTTACTATCTTGAGAATAAATATGTAGCACCGACTACTGCACCTTTGACACACTGAGAAAAGACGGAAATATGAACACACACAAGTCATGATTGAGATTGCTTCTACACTTACCGACCGGGAATATGATGAGCTTGATGGTTGTACTACTGCAAAACATATGTGGGATAAGATAGTTTTGACCTATGGTGGAGATCAACATATTTAGAAGGCTAAAGCAGAAAGCTTGAGAGGAAAATTTGACTCTATGAGGATGAAGGAAGGAGAGAACATAATTCAGTATAGTACAAGACTTAAGGAGATAATTAATTCTATCAGAGCAGATGGTGGTATCATAACAAAGGATGATGTTATAAGCAAAATGTTGAGAGCCCTGCTACCAAGTTATGATATTCATGTATCTTCTATACAAGACTTGAGATATATACCCCAGATGAATGTTTCACTAGATGCTACTGTTGGTAAGTTAATTGCATTTGAACTAAATGATTTTGACAATAGTATGCCTGCTACTTCTAAGATTGAATCTACATTTAAGTCTACTTTAAAGATTGGAAAAGCTTGGGAAGCTGCTTCTAGGGATGGTTAGTTGAGCAGTGCTAGTGATAAATTTTATAGTTGCATCGAAGGACTTGAAGATCTATTTACTGAATGCGATGAGAATGAAAGAGATTTTAAAGCTTTGTTTGCTAGAAGGCTACAAAGAGGTAAAGGAAAATATCAAGGTATGTTACCCTTGAAATACTTTAATTGTGATAAAGTTGGTCACTTTGCATCTAACTATCCAGAGAAAGATAAGGAGGAAAAAAAGATAGCAAGGATAAGGACAAGAGAGAAAACAGATTCAGGAGATACAGAGACTACAAAAACAAAGGTAAGAAATCTTGTTATATTGCTAATGAAGGACTAAGTGATGATGATTCTCTTGAGAGTAATGAGGAGAAAGAAGTTGTTTATGTTTCTATAAAAGATGATTCTGATGAAGAAGAACCTAGAGCTCTAATATCACAAGTAAGTAAGAATGAAACATGGATTATAGATATTGGTTGTTCAAATCACATGACTGGTGACACACTTAAGTTTATTTCTTTGGAAAAACATGATGGAGTTTATGTTATATTTGGTAATGATGCTCCATATCCTATGAAAGGAAAAGGATATATAATTCTACTGAATAACACAAGATGTGATGATGTTTATTGGGTTGAAGGATTAAAGTATAATCTGTTGAGTGTTGCACAACTAAACAATACGGGTCACCGATTGTAATTTCAATATGCAAGGGTGAAAGTATTTGATGAGAAGAGTAATTTGATTGCTACTAGAGAAAAATCTAAAGGTAATCTATTTTATCTTGATACTTCTATGAAGAGTTTCCTATTTGCTAAAGTCGAAGATGTTTGGTTATGGCACAAAAGGCTTTGTCATGTTAATTTTGACAACTTATTCAAAGTGAGTAAGAAGAGTAGAGTAAGAGGACTACCGAGACTTGAAAATGAGAGAATGCTATGTGCAAAGAATGTCAGATGGGTAAGATGACTAAATCTAGTTTTGCAAGCAAGACTTATGTTACACAAGGAATTTTGGATTTAGTTCATACTAATTTATGTGGATCAATGAGAACACAAAGTTATTATGGATACAAATATTTTATTTTATTTTTGGATGATTATTCTAGAATGATATTTGTAATGTTTTTAAAAGAAAAATCTGATGTATTTCAAATGTTTAAGTGGTATAAGGCCCGAGTTGAAAAAGAAACTAGAAGACAGTTGAAATGTTTGAGATCCAACATAGGAGGTGACTTTACTTCTTATGAGTTTACATTGTTTTGTAATGAGAATGGAATCAAGAGACAGTTGTCAGCATCGAGGACACCGCAACATAATGAGATTGCTGAGAGAAGGAAAATATCTATTGTTGATTGTGCTAGGACACTGATGATTGAAAAATGAGTTTCACAGAACTTATGTAGGGAAGTTGTGAGTATTGATGTTTATACATTGAACCAAGTAAAAATGAAGAAAGGTACCAACAAGACACCTTATGAAATATGGTATGATCACAGACCTAATGTTAGTTACTTTTAAATTTTTGGGAGCAAATGCTATATTGTGAAAGAATCTAGAGAAGGAAAGTTTGATTCAAAAGGAGATGAAGGGATATTCTTAGGATATTCTACAAGGAGTAAAGCTTACAAATGTTTGAACAAGGTTACTAACAAAATGGTGTTAAGTACAAATGTAAGAATTGATGAATTTGCAGAAAGGAATGATGAAGATAGTAAGAAGGAACCTAATGATCATGAGAAGTTTGTATATGTACAATATGATGCCCCTGAAAACTTACTGAGAGTACCTACTGAGGAGGAATATGAACAAAGATTTCCACAACCGAATGTTGATATTGAAGAACCAAGAGCTACCGAGCCTATTTTGGCAAAGTATGTAAGAAGGTACCATTCCTCAAGCAAGATTATTGGAAATAAGGAAGCTGGAGTGATGACCAAAATCGAGGCCAGAGAAAATACATGTTTGATATCTTCATTTGAGCTGAAGAGAGTTAAGGAAGCACTAGATAATGAAGATTGGATGAAAGAAATGGAAAAAGAGTATGATCAAATTGAGAAGAACAAGACATGAACTTTAGTACCCAGGCCTAAAGACAAAAATGTTATTGGTACTAAATGAATTTTCAGAAATAAACTGAATGAGCATGGAGAAGTTATCAGAAATAAAGCTAGATTGGTTTGCAAAGGTTATGCACAAGACGAAGGAATTGACAATGAAGAGACTTTTGCACCTATTGCTAGATTGGAAGGAGTTAGAATACTTCTAGCATATGCTTCTTACAAAGGATTCAAGGTATATGAGATGGATGTTAAGTCTGTATTTCTTAATGGGATACTTGAAGAAGAAGTATACATTGAGCAACCTGAGGGATTCATTGAGAACACAAACAAGAACAAGGTATGTAAGTTACATAAAGCTTTATATGGATTGAAACAAGAACCCCGAGCATGGTATGGGAGACTGCACTCTTATCTAATCAAAATAGGATTTCAAAGAACAAGTGATAACAATAATGTTTACTTGGAATGTGATAGTGATAATAAAGTTTTGATTGCTGAAATTTTTGTTGATGATATTATTTTTGGAGGCAATGACACTTTATGTAAAGGATTTGCTGATGAAATGAGAAAAGAGTTTGAGAGGTCAATGATAGGAGAGATTAAGTTCTTTCTAGGTCTAAAGATACAACAAGTTACTGGAGGAATCTATATTACACAAGCTAAGTATATCAAAGAGATTCTTAAAACTTTTGGTATGGAAGATTCCAAACCTATCGGAACACCAATGTTTATTGGATGTAAATTATCTAAAGAGGATGAAACACAAGAGGTGGATAACACTCTTTACTGATCCATGATTGGTAAATTACATTATGTTGTTCACAACAGACCTGATATAGCTCATGCTATTGGAATTGTTGCAAGATTTTCTTCTAATCCGAAGGAAACATATATGTCTGCAGTAAAAAGAATTTTGAGATACTTGAAAGGCACATAAGAGTTTGGTTTACTATACAAGAAAGGAGGTAATTTTGATCTGCAAGTATACACTGATGCAGATTGGGTTGGAAACATTGATGACATAAAAAGTACTAGTGGAGGCGCATTCTTTCTAGGTGAAAGATTGGTTACATGGTTGAGAAAGAAACAAAGTTGTATTTCATAGTCTACTGTCGAGGCTGAATATGTTGTTGCTGCTATGAATTGTGCAAACATAGTATGGATTAAGCAACAACTTGAGGGTATGCAAGAAGAGATCATAGATATGGTTACTATTTTTTGTGATAATACAAGTGTTATTAATATATCAAAGAACACGGTTATGCATTCAAAGACCAAACACATTTCTATCAAGTATCACTACTTGAGAGAGCAAGTTCAAGAGAAGAATGTAAAATTGGAATATGTGAATTCAAAGGAACAATTGGCTGATATCTTTACAAAGATACCACCTAAAGATTCTTTTGAGTATCTAAGAGGTAAATTAGGGGTTCTTCCCCTATCCAATGTTCACTAAAGAGCATGAGGCATGCTGTATCAATTCTATATTTCATTATAATATCTATTTCTGAATTGATATTAGTATGACACACTTTAGGTGATTCCTAAAGTTGTGAATTTTTTTTTTGTATGTAATGTTTTATGAGTACATGTTAGGTATAATCCACTACTGGAACAATTTTTCAGGAGTATGAATTTTTGGCATTGTTGTCAAAGATGGAGAAGAATACATTGACGATATTGACAAAGAGGGAGAGTTATGAAATGGTGACATTTATCTAAAGAGATAAATTGTGGGAGAAGAATGAATTGTTAATATTTACTCATGAGGGAGATTCAGAATGTATGTTACAAAAATAGAAGATTTATCCAAGAGAGAGATTCAGATCAAAATATCAAAGTGAAAACATAACTATCAACTTAGAAAGAGTATAGCTATGTATTTGAGTGCTGTCATCATCACTTGCTATAACACTATTATAGTGGTTTCCATCAATGCCAAAGAGGGAGATTGTTGCTTAACTGATGAATATCTAATGGAGATGATGAAGACCGAGTGATGTCGAGTATCATGATTGTAGAAATGGTTAGATTAGTTGTTATTTTGTCATTGATGTCAAACAATTGATTAATTAATTTTTATTGTGTTACCATATCTTAAGAGGAGAAGTTAAATGGGTGACAAATATAGATTAGACAATGATAAAGTAATGATTATATAGTTGTTTTATACTATATATTTCATGTTATCAAATCGGTACATTTGATTGATCAAGTCAGGAATTGCAATGAATTAATTTATGACCGAAAGAGTTACTTTACCAAGCTACACTGAGATAGATAGTAGAATGATATATGAGTCGATTACAACTACTGAGCACCAAGCACCAAAAATGAGTTAGACACCGAGCAGTGAATGAAGTGAGTTACCAATTTGCAAATCAAGTTTTATTGAGTACAATATACTAATATTAAATAATTCAATGAAATCAAATTCAATGTGAAGCGATGATCAGTTGGATGAGGAAATGAATTAAATGAAGTTTGTTACAAGATCTACGAACGGGAAAATTCAATGAGAAGATCTAAGGCGAAGATTAAGTGGTTAAACATAATTATGAAAGTTCCAAGAAAAATTACAAGTTCTGAGGTAAAAGTGAAATGGTTTATCGAGTTGAGAAATATGAAGAAGATGATCGAAAGGCTACGCACAAAGGAAGGAAAATCAAATCAAGGAGATTAAGAGGCAAAAGTATGTCTATATAAGGAATGAGGATTACACATAGTGTAATGCTACTAGCAAATCAAACAAGGAAGGAAAGAAGTTGAAGAACAACATTTACCGAGCAGAACAGAGAAAGACAAATTGAAGAATCTAGAGTCTGAGAGAGAGATAATGAAGTATGAGATGATGGTATTTAATTGAGCATAAATGATCTGATACAAGCATAACGAGTTTCTATTTTTATAGATCAAAGTTTACTATTGCTTATTAATATTTGTAACAGAGAAATCTCTTAACTGAGTGGATTGAACCATCCTATTTGTAAAATCTAGACTTACATGACATTCCAAAAGAGTATTTAAAGACCTCAAAAAAGGCCACTCCTAACAGGGTGAAGATCCTAATAGATCTGAGGTAAATCCCCTAACAGGGTCACATTTAGCAAATGTGTTTGTAATCTTTAACACGATAAGTTCTTAACTGAGCGTACTTCAGAAGGGTACATTTTTATTATGGGTTACAATTTCCACAGAGGTTTTTCCCAAATTGGATTTCCTCTTTAAATCACGTGTCAATGAGTTATATCTTATATGTACATGAGTTATCTGATGTTGCTAAGTTTGAATGATTGATTACTGCTTATGTTATTTGGTGAATTGGTTATTTACTATATTCAGTATTTACCAAGTGAATCAATAAGTTCAGTTTTAAGTGTTTAAGTTTTGATTTGTTTGATTCACCCCCCCTCTCAGTGGGACCAACAATTCTCAGTCTTCCTATTCCTACTAAACAAAAGGATGTAAGAAGCTTCTTGGGACATGCAAATTATTATAGGAGGTTTATCAAGGATTTTAGCAAAATGACATGACCATTATATACACTATTAACCAAAGATGAAAATTTTGAATGGACATCAACATGTGAAGAAGCTTTCCTGTAGCTTAAGTCAGTTCTTACTCAAGCCCCTGTTCTTAGAGGACCTAACTAGTCAATACATTTTCATATTTAGATGGACGATCAAACCATGCCATTGGAGCAATTTTAGGCCAAAAATAAGGTACTATAAAAAATGCCATTTATTTCATCACCAATAATATGCAAGGACCAAAGTTAAATTATACTGTCACAGAGAAGGAATTGTTAGCTGTTATTTATGCCCTTAACAAATTCAAACACTACATCACTGGTTATCAAATTTTTGTTCGTACAGATCATGTAACTATTAAGTACCTTATGAACAAACTGGAAATAACATGTAGATTGGCAAGATGGTTGTATTTTTAATGCAAGATTTTGACATTACCATAATTGACAAGCCAGGTAAAGCCAATGTAGTGGAAAATTTTCTATCTCGAATGGAAACTAAGGGAGATTCTAAAATTATTGACGATCCTTTTTCCAGATGAGCATCTATTTTCCATTTCCATTCATACACCTTGTTATGAAGATATAGCTAATTATTTAGCCACTAACATAATCCCTACTCATTTCTCACCAAAGGAGAGAAGATTGCTTGTTGAAAAGAGCTTCTACTTTTCTTGGATGGGTGATTATTTTCTCTATAAAGGGCCAGACTAAGTCATGAGAAGTTGTTTTAGAGAGGATGAGACTTATGACATTCTGTATGCATTTCATGATGATCCTTGTGGAGGTCATTTTACAGCCAAAATTACAACAATAAAAATCTTGAATATAGGTTATTATTGGCCTACTCTACACATGGATGCAACAAGGTATACTAGGAAGTGTGACAGATGCCAAAGGATGGGTAGACCTACTAAATCAGATGAGATGCCAGTGTAACCTCAAGTGATTGTTACACCATTTGACAAATAGGGATTGGACTTTGATGGACCTATTGATCCTCCCTCAAATGGAAAATCATACACATTGGTGTATTGATTATGTCACCAAATGGGTTGAATCAAAACCAATGAAACATGTCTGGGATAGAAAAATAGCATAGTTCCTTCATGAGGAATTATTTACCCACTATGGGGTTCTAAGGGAGATTATGACTGATCAGGGTGCACGATTCACTTCCACTTTGATCACAACATTAGTTAATGAGTACAATATAAGGCATAGGAAATACAACCCTCATCATCCACATGTAAATGGACAAGATAAGATTACAAACATAGAAATTGAGTCCATTTTAACAAAGATAATGACAGTGCATTAGAAAGATTGCAAAAATATGTTTTTTGAAGCAGTATGGGCCTACAGGACCACATGGAAAACAACCTGAGGTTTTACACCTTTTGAGATATTGTATGGGAAAACAATAACGATGCCTTTTTAAATTTTACCACAAAACACTCAGAACAAGATTGGAATTGGATATGGATCTCTCCATAGAAAAGAAAGAGAGGATCCTATAGTTTAACACCTTGGACGAACTCCAAAAATCATCCCTATAGTGAATAGAAAGTGTACAAAATCAATGTATTAAATGACATGATAGATACATTAAAGACAAGAAATTTCATCTTGGTGATTGGGCTCTTTTGTATAATTCAAGATACAAAGATAACATGGGGGAATTGCAAACTCATTGGTTGGATCCATATGAAATCACAAAGGTATTTCATAATGGTGTTGTGAAACTCTCCACCATTGATCTTGTCAAATTCAAAATGCTAGTAAATGGTTATAGGTTAAGGTTATATCATAAACTGACTATAAAAGAAGAGTTCCTTTAGCAGTTCAAAGTTTAACAATCATCCAAAGATCCTACACCAAAAGTAGGACTTAATGTCCTGCCTTCTTTTTAGTTCTCTATTTTCATGCAGCCATAGTAAATACTCCCACATCTCTTGGGCATACTTTTCTCTAGAATCCCTAATTATTTAGCCGCTAAAAAAATCCCTACTCATTTCTCACCAAAGGAGAGAAGGCTTCTTGGTGAAAAGAGCTTCCACTTTTCTTGGATATTTGATTGTTTGTTCTATATAGGGCCAGACCAAGTAATGAGAAGGTGTTTTAGAGAGGATGAGACTTATGACATTCTGTATGCATTTCATGTTGAGCCTTGTGGAGGTCATTTTGCAGCTAAAAGGAGAGAAATAAATATCTTGAATATAGGTTACTATTGGCCTACTCTACACAATAATGCAACAAGCTATACTAGGAAGTGTGACAGATGCCAAAGGATGAGTAGACCTACTAAATCAAATGAGATGCCACTGTACCCTCAAGTGATTTTTACACCATTTGACAAATGAGGATTTAGAATTTTTTGGACCTATTGATCCTTCCTCAAATGGAAAATCATACATATTGGTGTGTACTGATTGTGTCACCAAATGGGTTGAAGTATAACCAATGAAACATGCTCGGGATAACAAATTAGCAAAGTTCCTTTATAAGGAAATCTTTATCCACTATGGGGTTCCAAGGGAGATTATGACTGATGAGGGTGTGCAATTCACTTCCACTTTGATCACAATATTAGTCAATGAGTACAATATAAGGCATAGTAAATCCAACCCTTATGATACACAGGAAAATGGACAAGCTAAGATTACAAATAAATAAATTGAGTCCATTTTAACATAGACATTGGCAGTGCATAAGAAACATTGGGCAAACAAGTTGCCTGAACCATTATGGGCCTATAAGACCACATGAAAAATAACCACAGGTTTTACACCTTTTCAGATGTTATATGGGAAAACAACAATGGTTCCTCTTGAATTTAAACACAAAATACTCATAAAAAATTTGGAATTAGATATGGATCTCTCTACAACACAGAAATAGAGGATCCTGTAGCTTAATGCCTTGGATGAACTCTTGAAATCAGCCATTCAGTAAATAGAAATAGTACAAAATCAACGTATTAAATGACATGATAGATACATTAAAGACAAGAAATTCCATCCTAATGAATGGTCTATTTTGTATGATTCAAGGTACAAAGACAACATGGGGAAATTTCAAACCCATTGGTTGGGTTCATATGAAACCATAGAGGTCTTTTAGAATGGTGTTGTGAAACTCTCCACCATTGATCTTGTCAAATTCAAACTGCTAGTAAACGACCATAGGTTAAGGTTATATAATAAACTGACTACAAAAGAAGAGTTCCTGCAGTAGTTCACAGTTCAACAATTAGCTGAAGTGTTAGCGATTTGGATGTGTTTTCATTTATGTCAACATGTCTACTGTAATTTTTTTTTATGAATACTATGTTACTTGGATGATTTAGCGTGAACATCAGATGGTGTTGATATCTGTTATGAAGTTTGGTTGACAGATATGTAGTTTTTTCCAGTAACACAGGATGTTCAGATGAATGGTGATAGAAGGTTATTGAAGATGAGGAGTCACACATCTCATGGGATAATGTAGAGGTTTTTTACATACTTAATGTTAAGTTTTAGTTGTTGACATGATGATTTGATCAAGCTATGATGTTACAAATGATGACTAGTTATTTTCTTGATTGCTAGTGTTACAGAGTTACAGAGTTGTAGATATTGCTTTCGCGCAAGTGTTGTAGCTGAGAACTTTGGTTGCACAACTAGGAATGTGTTAAGGACATAGAAATGTGTCTACCATTCAAAGGGTTTTTTATTCTAATGATTTACAAGGCACTTACAAGTATTTTAGTGAAGGATGACAATGTTATTGAATGTTTATCATAAGATGATGGTAGATCCAATAGGTGCAATGGATTTGTTTGTTTGTTTGAGCTTAGTGATGCCTTAAAATGATCTTGGATAATGTGCCTGATGAGTTGGCAATTTACATTGATCAAGGTGACCAAGTTTAATGAATCTAAGTTATGTTTTTATGTTCTTAGAGGACATGATTAAGGAAAGATTATAAAATGACTTATAAGAGATCAAAAAAATGTTTTAGGTTTATGATCACAATCTTGAGATGTTACTAATGGATCTAAGAGATGTTTGGAAAGTGCATAGAGATCCTAATGGTTTATTTTGGCACTAAAGAAAGGATAATTATGGATTAGGTCTTTATCGACCTAGTTCTTGATCATTATGGTGAATTCGGGTTTGTTTGGTGTTTCATGTGTGTGCGCTAGTGTTTTTGAGATCGTAGAATCAGGTGTATGCTAGTAAAGCATTTTTGAAGATCTATTGGAGGTTAAATTGCTTGTCTGTGATTTGGCAGAAAGAATTACAGCAAGGGATTTGACTATACTGAAAAGGAATTGACCAAGTCATAATGAGTTTCTACTATACAGTTCATGGATTATCATATTAGAGTCTGAAAAGTGTTTGTAAGTCAGAAAGACTTTGAATTGTAATTGTAAGTCAGGGTGACTTCCTTAGGGTGGGTTCCTATGGAGAATTAAGTAGTGAAATCTAGGTCCTGTACTTGAATGCATGTGTATTTCTCTTATTTTAATAAGGTATACTTCTAACAAGGTATCAGTCTTATTGTGGGTATCATCCCCACTGTGTTTTTCACCTTATTTTGGGTTTCCACAATAAAAATATTTGAGTTATGTGATGTTGATGTTTTCTGATTTATGTTTAAATGCTTTACTTTTGCAAATCAGTAATAACATTTTATGTGATCAAAGGTTTTATGCTTGAAGGGTTTTAGAGTTTAAAAGTTTAAGTATTTTGGTAGAAACTAATTCACCCCTCCCCCCTCCCCCCTCCCAGTTGCTTTCTGCCTTTTACCACAATTGGTATCGAAGCTAGTCCCTTGAAGGAATCCTAACAGATTCAGGGATATCCAGAGATGGAAGCATATAAGAAAGATAGTCCAAGATATGATGGAACCAACTATGCACTGTGGAAGAACCGAATGATTGTATATCTCATATATATTGATGAAGACTGTTAGAGAATCACAAATAATTCATATATCCCTCCTCACAAATCCTACAACTCCTGATGAGATCATTGATTCCAAAGTGAACATTAGGGCCAAGGAAGCTTTTCTAAGTGCATTGAAAGATGCAGAGATGACTAATGTCATGCAACTTGAGATAGCCAATCAAATATGGGAAAAGTTGATTTTTTATGAAGGAGACATAGCAGTGAAGATGGAAAAATTGTAGAGCTTAAAAGGAAAATATAAAGCCATCAAGATGAGTGAGGATGAGAATATATCCTCTTACATGATGAAGGTAAATGAGTTGGTATGCACTATTAGATATTCTGGAGGAATACTTGATGAGGATGAGATTTTTTCTAAATTTTTGAGATCTTTAACTCCTACCTATGACAACAAGGTTGCAACTATTGAATAAATAAGCATAGTGACTCATGTGTCAAGAAAAAATCTAGTTGGGAAGCTTACAACCTTTGAGTTGAGTTCAATAAGTGGCACATTACCCAAGAATGAGACAAAATTAAAAGCCACTATGACTGGAAGGAACATGCAGACATCATGTCTGGATGAGAAACATGTAAGGAAGTTGACAAGATGAGAACAAGAGTTGAAGGACATAGAAGAGGAAGATAGAGAGATTGAAGAAATGGAAGTAGGGTTTGCAAAAAGGAATTTCCTATAGAGAAAGACATCTTTCTAAAAGTAAGTACAAAGGAAAATTTCCTTTCAAATGTTATTCATATGGTAAGGTTGGACATTATGCTCTAAGTGTCCTATTAGATTTCCTAGGTATAGGTACGAGTCTAAGCCTAGAGAAAGAAGATGTTATTTTTCCCTAGATGATGAAGGAATTACTAATGACGAATTTGATGAAGCTAATAAGGATGATGATGAATTTAATTTGATTGTTGTCAAGGAAGAAGGTAATAATTTTGATAGTCTTAAGTCTTCTAGTTCTTTGTTTTCTATTAAAGAATATGATTTTAGATGTAAATATTTTTTTCTTTCCACTATCTCTAATGATGTTGTTGAAGAGAAAGATTTGGCCGCTCAAGCTGTCAAAGAAGATAAGTGGGTGATTGATAGTGGGTTCTAGAAAAAAGAGAAAATTCATAAGCTATGAAAAGTATGATGGTGGCGAAGTGAAATGGGGTGACAATTCTAGAGGTAAGATCAAAGGTAGAGGGTTTGTTACTTTGGATGCAAAAAGAAACACTAATGATGTATTGTATGTAGAAGGTTTGAAACATAATCTTCTTAGTGTTGGTCAACTAATGGATAAGGGATATGGTTTTCATTTCAAAGATAACATGTGCAAGATATTAAATAATTATGGAAGGGAGATTACCACTGGATCCAAGACAAGAGGTAACATCTCTTTTTAATAGTGGTCAAAAGACTTATTTGATTTCTTAGATAGATGAAAGTTGGTTATGGAACAAGAGGTTTTGTCATGTGAACTTTGACAACATTGTTGCTATAAGTTCTACTTTTTCTATTAGATATTGACTAAAATGAAGAATCTTGCTAACATTTGTTTCAAGGAATGAAAATTGGGAAAGAAAACAAGAACTACTTTTCACTCTAAGAAATAAAATTCAAATGGATTTCTTGATCTTGTTCATACTAATTTGTGTGGTCCTACAAGGATTAGAAGCCTACAAGGAGACATGTATTTTATCTACTTATTGATGATTATTAAAAAATGGTATGGGTGACTTTCTTAATGGATAATTCATAAGCTTTTGTTAATTTTAAGGAATTGAAGTCAATGGTTGAAAATGCGACTGGCTTGAAGTTGAAGAAGTTGAGATTAGATAGAGGTAGAGAATTCACATCAAACAAGTTCAATACCTTCTGTGAGATGCATGAGATCAAGAGACAATTGTCTACTCCTAAGAATCCACAACATAATGGTGTAGCAGAGCGGAAAAATAGATCAATTCTAGAGACTGCTAGGACCATGATGTTGGAGAAGAATGTTCAGCAAAAGTTTTGGAGAGAATTTATGAGCATTAGTGTATACACTCTTAACTTGGTATAGATTAGAGAAGGAACTAGTAAGACACCTTATGAAATTTGGTTTGGTCATGTGTCTATTGTTAAATACTTCAAAAAATTTGGTAGTAAATGTTATATAAAGAGAGATGAAGATTTAGGAAATTTTGATGCAAGGAGTGATTAAGGTATCTTCCTTGGATATTCTACCAAAAGAAGAGCATATAAATGTTATAACAAAAGACTAAATAAGTTAATAGAAAGGAAAAAATTTAAAGTGGAAAAAAGCATTGACATTTTGACCCAATCCAATGTGCTTGATATTGGAAAGAAAATCAATGATGATAATTAGAGAAAAGGTCAACTAATTTGAACTCAAACCCCTAGTGTACCAGAGATTATAAGTAATGAAGATATGAGAGACAAATAAAAACCAAGGCCTATGGTAAAATAAAAGGAACCAAGATGTATAATATTAAATCACATTAAAGGAAATACCATTAGTAATAAGAATCAAGGAATTCAAAGAAGAAGTAAGACAACAAAAGATCAAATTTTCCCGATATCAGAAGTTGAACAATTCGAAGATGAATGGTCAAGGTCTATCAAGGAAGAGATATAAAATAAAAATAACCATGTGGAAAATCTCATGCTTAGGGAAGCTAAACTTGAATCATTACCTAAAAGAGAAAACAATGGTGTCAGAATTGTGAAAGGAGAATGCTATTATTCTGGTCAAACCAAGCCTAAAGCCAAAGAACAAAAGAAAAAGGGAAAGAAGAAGAAGAGTCATAAGAAGTGCAAGGGAAGGAGGAGGAATAATTACAAGCAGACTATGGAAAGATTACCTAAATGATGCAGAGGGAATCGATGGTGATCTTTTGAATCTGCATACTTTGCTATATTTGTCTTTAAACATAAAATAGAGGCTCATAATCTAATGGTCAGATTTCATTCAGTACCCCAAAACAATATATCAACCCAATATAACTTGCAACTTAGAAATTCACAACTTGCTGCTCACACAGACAATTTTGATACCAGTCCACTCTGTAACCTATAACTCGCAAACCTAACAACATTTTTAAAATCACTTCGGTGAAAGGCTGCATAATTGGGTTTCTTAAAACATATTTCAAAATCAAGGAAATCCAACGGAGCAAATGAGTTTTATGGTCATTTCACCGAGACCTATTGTCTGCAACAAAATAAAACTCACACAAACCCAACTCAACTCAAGAAACCCGATTCATCTCATCATTAAATTATTTCAATAAAAACCCATAATAAGAAACTTACAGTAAAATATCCATAGAGAACTATGAAACTGATTTCAGGAGATATAAAGAACGTGACTCAACAAAATCTAAAAATGTAATTGATCGACTCTAAAGAAATACATTTCATTAAAAAACCAAGGAATACAAAATATTAATGGCTCTCTGGCTGGAGGCCAGAGAGCCCGATTCTTTCCACTCTTCTATTCTATATCTCGTAACATACTCTCTCTCTCTCTCCACTATATCCCCCATTTGATTACATTTTGGCCCATTTATAGTCTCTTGGGCGGTTACATTTTAAGTCTAAATAAAGAGATTCTTTGAACGGTTACAAACTGTCCTATGACCCTTCGAATTCCCTTTTGGCATTTTCAGTTACAAATGTCATATGATGCCTTTTTCGAATACATTACAAGGTAGGTTAAAATAATTTACTGAACATGGTCTGATGAGATTTTAAAATGACTCCAATATATCAATAAATGTTCCACGGTCAAGGTGCCCCTGCACCATACTCCTGAATTTTAAAACTTTCCATGTCCCATGGAAATGCTTGGTGAGAATCTGCAAAAATTTGTGCCTCTTTATCTTCACTAGATTACTGAATCGATGCCCCCGCTAATTTCTCTTTCGTTGTCAAATGACTCCCATCAATAGAGTTTATGTTGGTCGCCTTCAATGGTGCTTCTGCCATTGCACAGTCCACTCGTCCATGCTACTACACAACTTTTGTCCCTCACTTGGGAGTCCCTTCATGCCTCTCTCCTTAAGACTGTTGGTGACACACAAGACCATCTCCTATGGCCTTTGGTAGACCTTCTTGTCCACCCACTGCAGCTGAATGAATTGGCACCAAATCTGCAACCACAAACTGCATAACAAGAATCTAAAACAACTAAAACACTGCCTGGTGTAGATCCCATCTACAGACTCAGAACCTTCTGAGCTCTAATTCCACTTGATACAGAGGGCATTGATGGTGATCTTTTGAATCTGCATACTTTCCTATCTCTGTCCTTAAACATAAAATAGAGGCTCATAATCTAATTGTCAGATTTCATTCAGTACCCCAAAACAATATATCAACCCAATATAACTTGCAACTTGCTGTTCACAAAGATAGTTTTGATACCTTTCCACTCTGTAACCTATAACTCGCAAAACTAACAACATTTTTAGAATCACTTTAGTGAAAGGCTGCATAATTAGGTTTCTTAAAACATATTTCAAAATCAAGGAAATCCAACGGTGCAAATGAGTTTTATGGTCTCTACACCAAGACCTATTTTCTGCAACAAAATAAAACTCACACAAACCCAACTAAACTGAAGAAACCCAATTCATATCATCATTAAATTCTTTCAATAAAAACCCATAATAAGAAACTTACAGTAAACAATCCATAGAGAACTATGAAACCGATTGTAGGAGATATAAAGAACGTGACTCAACAAAATATGAAAATGTAATTGATCGACTCTAAAGAAATATATTTCATTAAAAAACCAAGGAATACAAAATATTAATGGCTCTCTGGCTGGAGGCTAGAGAGCCCAATTCTTTCCACTCTTCTACTCTATATCCTGTAACCTAATCTCTCTCTCCACTATATCCCCCATTCGATTACATTTTGGCCCATTTATATTCTCTTAGGCGGTTACATTTTAAGTCTAAATAAAGAGATTCTTTGAATGGTTACAAACTATCCTATGACCCTTTAAATTCCCTTTTGGCATTTTCAGTTACAAATGTCATATGATGCCTTTTTTGAATACATTATAAGGCAGGTTAAAACAATTTAATAAAAATGGTTTGATGAGATTTTAAAATGACTCCAATATATCAATAAATGTTCCACGATCAAGGTGCCCCTGCACCACTAAACCTTAGAACTTCAATGGTAGTTTCTTTGATTATGGAAAGTATGGACATAAAGCCTTATATTGTAGAAGCAAGAATCCTTTTCCTAAAAGTAAGAGAAGTGATCATGTCTCAGACAAAGCCAATGGAGTGAGAAAGATAAGAGACAAAGATGTAGATGTCCTTGTTCTATAATGAGGGATGATGATAGCAAACAAAAAAATTATTATATGTCTCAAATGTAATATATATAGCAAGATTGTTGAACATTGCATAGACACATAAGAAGATAATTCAAACCAGAGGAGATTAATAAGGATATGAAAGAGAATGAAAAAGACATACAAAAAGGGAACAATGAAAAGGAGAAGGAGAAAAAAGTTAGAAAGAGAAAGAAATGCAAAAGCATGACCAAGAGCAAGAAAATTAAGGACATTTCCAGCAAGGAGCCACTGCCTAAGAATAAATTTGAGTATCTAAGAGGCAAGTTAGGGCTCACTACCCATCCTGATCAAAACTAAGATGTATAGGATCACATCAATCCAATATTCTTCAAAGACAAATCTTAAAATATGATTGATGTATAGAAGCTGCTACTCAGGGGGTGTAGTGCATGGTAAAGAAAATTTGATTGATCATAAGTTTAGTATTTGAAGAAAACTACAAGGAATTGTAGAAATTAGTGAGTTCTATTTTTGGTGTTTGATTAGCAGTTGGATGTGTTTAATGTCTCATAAATATGTGTGAAAGAAGGAAAGATGAGCTTGAGAAGGAAACAGAAGAAGAGAATGAAAAGGAAAGAGACATTTATATGACAAAGCAAGTTGATGATACACCTTTCTCATTGATGTCAAAGGGGAGAGAAGTAGATGTGAAAAACAATAGAGATTAGATTTTGTAGATCAGAAGAAAGGATCAGAAGAAGATCAGATTTATCAGAGATCAGAGTTTGCAGATCGGGAGAGAATAGAGAATAATTCAGATAAGAGAGGCAAGTTCATATATACTTGCACATAAGAAAGAAGAGTTGTGTACATCCAATGGGGAGCAACTGATGGAGAGATGAGTATGTAGTACAACTAAAACCAAGGAGAGAATGTTCCTAGGGATAGTAGAGATAAAGAAGAGGTGTTGAAGCTGAGAGAAGTTAGACAGACACTGAAATATAATGATTTATTATAGATATTGTTAGTAGTACTGTTGGTTTCTTATTGCATTACTATGTTGTATTATTTTTCCCATCACATGTTTCATCAATACCAAAGGGAGAGATTGTTGGCAATTTGTTTGTGTTTTTGTTGATTTCAACATGTATACTATGATGTTTTTCACAACTACTATATTTCTTGGATGATTTAGTGTGAATATTAGATGGTGTTGATATCTGTTATAAAGTTGGTTGACAAATATGTAGGTTTTCTAGTAACGTAAGATGTTTAGATGAATGTCAACAAAAGGTTATTAAATATTAGGGGTCACCCACCTCATGGGATGATTTAGAGCTTGTCTACATAATTCATGTTAAGTTTGAGTTGCTGAAATGATGATTTGATCAAGCTATGATGTTACAGATGAAGACTGGTTATTTTGTTGATTGTTGGTGCTACAGGGTTGCAGAGATTTCTTTTGCCAAGTGCTGTAGATGATAAATTTGGTTTCACAACTAGGAATGTGTTAAGGACATAGCAATGTGTCTACCATTCAAAGGTTTTGTGATTCTGATGACCTACAAGGAAATTACAAGTATTTTAGTGAAGGATAACAATGTTCTTGAATGTTTATCATAAGATGATGGTAGATCCGATGGGAGCAATGGATTTGTTTATTTGTTTGAACTTAATGATTCCTTAGGATGATCTTGGATCATGTGCTTGATGAGTTGCCAATTTACATTGATCAAGGTGACCAAGTTCAATGAATCTAAGTTATGGTTTTGTGATCTTAGCCAACATGATTAAGGAAAGATTATAAAATAACTTATAAGAGATCGATAAAACATTTTAGGGTTATGATCATGATCTCGAGATGTTACTAATGGATCTAAGGGATCTTTGGAAAGTGCATAGAGTTATTGATGGTTGATTTTGGCACTAAAGAAAAGATGATTAGGGATGAGGTCTTTACCAACCTAGTTCTTGATAAATATGGTGAATTAGACTTTGTTTGGTGGGCCATGTGTATGCACAAGTGTTTTTTAGATCATGGAAGTAGGTGTATGCTAGTAAATCATTTTTGCAAATCTACTGGAGACTAAATTTGTTTTCTGTGATGTGGTACAAAGAATTGCAGTAAGGGATTTTAATATAATGAAAAGGAACTGATCAAGGCATAGCAAGATGCTACTAAACATTTCAGGGATTATTAGATTGGAGTCTGAAAAGTGTTTGTAATTTAGTGTGACTTCCTTAGGGTGGGTGCCCAAGGAGAATTGAGTAGTGAACTCTAGGTAGTGTCCCTGAATGCATGTGCATTTCTCTTATTGCAATAAGCTATACTTCTAACAATGTATCAATATTATAGTAGGTATCAGCCCCACCATGGTTTTCAACCTATTTTGGGTTTCCACGGTAATAATATTTGTGTAAGGTGGTGTTGATGTTTTCTGATTTATGTTTATATGCTTTACTTTTGGAAATAAGTAATAAAAATTTATGTGATCAAGGGTTTTATGCTTGGAGGGTTTTAGAGTTTCAAAGTTTAATCATTTTGGTAGAAACTGATTCACCCCCCCCCTCTTAGTGGTTTGTTGTCTTTTTACCACAAAATTGCAAACATGTTGGTTGGGTCCATATGAAATCATAGATGTATTTCAGAATGGTGTTGTCTCTCCACCATTGATCCTGTCAAATTTAAACTTCTAGTAAGTGGTCATAGGTTAAGGTTATATCATAAACCGACTACAAAAGAAGATTTCCTGTAGTAGTTCATAGTTCAAAATCATTTGAAGTTCTTGCAGTAAAAGTAAAAGGACTTAATGTCATGCCTTCTTTTTAGTTATTTTTTCACATTCAACCATAATAAATACTCCCACATCTTGTGGGAGTACTTTTCTCCATAAATTATTATCTCACCTCCATACTGCTCCACTTGTCTTTCACGTCATCCAACTTTCACTTCACTTTTCATATCACTGTACCTATCATCTGGTATGATTCTTAATGACATTTACTGCTTGACATGATCAAATACTTAAAGTATTTATGAACAAAATCAGGTATGTGCAAGATACACATGTATATTTATTAGCAGTTAGATGCATTTACTTTCCATAATTTAATTAATATAAATAAGTTGCATGGTAGTCTTGTCATTCATATACTCTCCTCTCTCCATGTGTAGACACGTGTCTTTATTTAAGCTAGGGGTGAGGAACGTATGTGTTCATTCCATGTCCATGTCAGACTTAAGTCATGTCCTTATGATAGAATGCCATGTCATTATTTTTAATTGAAGAAAATTTAAATTTTGATTGAAAGTGATGTGACAACCCAAGCATATTAAATCTTTTGTTAATGTGTTTGAATGTACTTCTTCATTATAGCTCCTACTACTACCATTGATTTTTCCTAAATTATCTTTCTTTCATGATTTTCGTATATCGTTAAGTCTAAATTTTGAAAGTCATAAAGGTTTGTTGAGAAGTATGGAGGTATAAGTTGTAGGAGGGTTAATTGGAGCAAGATTTCAAGCAGTTTTAGAAAAATTCAGGGCCATTTCTAGAAATTTGGTAGAATTTTCTGCATAATTCCAAGTGTGAAATCTTAATACCATCATGGGATGTTCTCTTTTTTGCCATGAACCTACGGTTCATGATGCTCTCCTTCAGGACCAATTCTACGACCCAGAATTCTGAAACTATGGATGGTTGGGCTATTTTCTTAAGCTGAATGGATTCAATGAGGAGATTGCCATGGAGTTTTCTCGAACATTTTCTAATGGAGAGGCTGAAGTGAAGGGTTTAAAAGTCATTGAACCAAAGGAACTCATTGTAGAAGTAATAGGCTTACCAGTAGCTGGGGAATGATTTCTTGAAACTAAGGATGCACAGAGTGCTCAAGCTCAATTTACCCATCCTAGGGATCCCCTCTAGTTGTAGATAAAAAAGGATCCATGAGGATTTCTCTACTACCTACATGGATGCAGGTGGAAACCTATGTTATGAAATATTTAACTTGTGAAGGGAGGAAGCCATGCTTGGATTCCATCCTTTCAAATTTCTTAGTCATATGTAGCATGACAGATTGATGAATGTGCCAAACATTTTGTATAATTTGGTCTCCATCAGAGTAGAAGAAACCCAAAAAGGTAGGCCTCATTTTGTATCTCATACTTGTCTTATCAATTTATTAGTTGAAAGGTCTTTGAATGAAGTTTCTTGAATGCATTGGAAATAATTTGTTAGAGTTAGAAGGTTAATAAATGAAAATGTGGGACCTAGGAAAATTAACCACTGACCCATAGGGTTAGAACACCATAAGGGGTTGTTAAAATAACTGGGGAGGTCTCATCATCAAAAATTTCCTTAACCCTCATCTAGTAATATAGAGAACAATTCATCAGTGAACCCTAGTATTGATACTTCATCTCAAAAATTAGTGAGAACTAGGCCTACCACTCAAAAGGAAAAGATAAAGAAGCTGGGGGTAGGGAAGAGAGTATTTAGGAACAAGAAAATGAACAAGTCACCCCTAGTTTTAAAAAGAGAAGGATGGAGGGAAAAGATTCTCCTACAACTACTGCATCGACAGAAAACCCCCTAAGAAACTAAACAAAGCTAAATATCCTAAATCCACTAATGAAACACCTCAAAGATGTAGTCATTGGCTAAGAGGAAAACTTATAAAGGTAGCACAATCATGAAAGCCTAGTGCTACTATCCATATTGATTCATCTGAATCCATGCATACTACTATTTAGGAAGAAACTTAGACTTTTAGCAGTTCAGGGAAAAATTCACCACCATCCACACCTATTGAACAAGAAGACAAACTTGTAGATAAGGGTGAGTTTTTAAGAAGAAGAATTAAGTGAGGAATTTCCTCAACAAAAACATAATTTATTTATGGAGGAGGAACAACCACATGAAGACCAGGGTTTGCAAGGTCTTGATGAACTTATTGTTGTTGTAGAGCAGCTAGGAGATCAAATACCAAGAACAAGTAGAGAAGGTAAGAGAAATGGTATATTATAGCACAAACCTCTTTCTTCCCTGACATGTCATGTCATAGCTTTATATTTTTACAAAGACATTTTGCATAAGAAGAGTGGATGGGAGTTAGAGAAAGAAAGGATGCAAAAAATCATTGATGGATAAAAACAAGAGATTGATGTGCTAAAGAATAAGGTGACACAATAGTAACTATGGTGCCTCAACTGATGGAATGCAAAGAACCACCTTGGGTTTATTCATTGTATTTGAAGGAACAACATCTTCTCTTTAAGATAATAAGGATTGTTAGAGATTTGAGTCCTTTCATAGAGGCACCTCAAGATTTTTACCAAGTGTATCAATCTTCTTCTGCAACTACTAGAAATTTTCTTTGTGAAAAATATATCTTCACAACTATGCTATTCAACAATATACTGAGTGGAATCCATTTCTCTACATCAGGGACATACATTTGAGGGATCTCATGTCTTATATCCATAATGAAATTTTCTAGGGTGGGAAATCTAGAGCATACAAAGAGAAAGAACTTAACATCCTGTTGCCATTAAGGGGTGAGGCTCAGAAACCTAGGACCCTGTATTATGATTGGTAGAAGCTTCTATGGAATGATGGTTACATAAAGAGAATTATAACTTTAAGAGAAGATGCATTAAAATAATATGAACACATGGCCAGGGTTGAGGGACAAATTGTAATTGGACATCTAGTGCAATGGTGGAACAACTTGACTGATGAGATGAAACAAGATGAGCCTCATTCATTGCCAAATTATCATGCAGTTGTTCAGAGGGCACCCAAGTATATACAATTGGTAAGAACACAAAAAAATGATTGGTTCCCCCTTATTTTTTAACCACTCGTACTTATATGGCCACTGATGAGCTGCAGAGAAAGTGCAGGCACCTACAATGAAAGATCAGAAAGATCCAGATGGACAAGACTGGAGAATATGAAAGGATTTTATTGGAACCTTGAATCAAGAGGAGAAGGACAAAGCACTATTGGTGATTTCATAATTGTTTCCAAGACAAGGAATTTCCTTGTTGTTGGAGGACCAACAAGAAGGTAAGTTGGGGGGCAATGATGAGCCCAAATAATGGCTCTATGATTGCCAATGTTTACTATGTTTTCTCTATTTTGGTCATAGAGTTGGGTCATTATAAAAGTCACGGGACTTGGTTAATAGGTGTCTTTTAGATGTTTTTATGAACTTATTATCATGGTCGTGAACTTATCTCTGAATACCTTTTTGGATGATGAAAATCCTATATGGTTATAATTATGTAATCTATCTATATTAATCTTAATTATGGGTTGATGAATGTTATTCTAATAATAAATGAATATATACATTGCATGTATTTTTGCATACTAATATCATGATGCAGGAATAATTAATGAAGAAGTATAATCAAGTTGGATCTCAAGAAGGATCATGCCATGAAGACCAAGTCAAGATAATTGAGAAAGGAACAACATTGAAGCAGTCAACAAAAAATTGACTACCACTCATATGGAGCAAGTTATGGAACGTCTTTAATGGTCATTCCTAATGTGGAATAAATATAGGAAAGGAGTGGATAAGCTATATTTTCTCTCTGTATTTCCAAACAGTTTGTTGTTCCTCATTTGTTGGATAACTTTCCTTCTTTCTTGCTTTGTAATAAATATTTTCTACCTATTCCTTTGGGTGTGGACTAGTTAGTTGTTAATTAGTTAGTAGTATTCTGTTATAAATAAAGTTATGAAACTTCCTTGGAGGTAAGAAAAAATTATAAATCAAAATAATATAGAATTATAGTTTTTGGTTTAAGAGAAGTTAAGTTTAGTTTCAAGCTTATGATGTGTAACAACATTTTGGAATGAATAAAATGACAATGGTATGAGTTCATATAATTTAGTTGAGCTTTGGATATACTCATCTAAGGGGGCCCAATTGGTGAGTAACCCCTTTCATTTATGATTTAATTTCCTTTCAGTTGTATTTTATGTTCATGAGATTGACTGTTCCTACAACCACTTGAGACAGTTTCCTGTGACTGTTCCTATAGCCACTGGAGACAGTTTCCTGTGACTGTTCCTGCATCCAAATTAGATAGAGTAGTTCCATGTCTATCTGTCCTTAACATTGTTTTTTTTACTTGCATGAGTTTATCTCTAGTAGTACGTTTTGTTAAAGCATTTGAGTTACTTTAGTTCTAAGCATTTCGTTTCCAGTATTGTTTCCTTTCAAGGTGTAGGATAGTATGGCTTTAACTGGACCTCAGTGTACATACAATGCTATCCCATTTCAACATGTTCCTAGGTTGACAAGTAAATGATCCTTATCCATAGGAAATTTAGTTTCTCAACATGGATTTCCAATCCATGATTTGAAGTTATAGCCTAGGTATTGATCTAATTGGGAAGTCCAACATTGCCGCCATCCAAGTGCATGATGAACTTTCACTTCCCCCTTTGGGGCCTATTACCTTGATAACCTAGATGGGACCCAAGGTAGTCTTTTCAATATTTTTCATTATTTTGAAATTGAATCTCTTCATGGTCGAACTTGGTATCTGATGGCTAGTATCCAGGGGAGTCATCCCTTTTGTGATGCATAAGCGTTTGAAGATTCATCATGAGGGAACTATTCATAGGATCTACGATATTTGGTATTAATCTCTGGTCTCCCATGAGAGATCTCTCCTTGATCATTTTTGGCCTACTCCAGTGGGACCCTTGCATCCCTGACAAAATGCTTCATTTTTGGCCTACCAAATATAGAACGCTAGGGAATTGATGTTGGAAAGATATGATGTGCCCAGTGGCTGAGAGGGGGGTGAATTAGGAACCAATAAAACTTAATCCTTTTAATCCACAATTAGATTAACATATTTGTTTTCATGCATAGAACTTGAAAGTAAAGAATCATGCACAACACATAACACAATATTTGGTTACCCAGAAACCTTCCAAAAGAAAGTAAAACTGGGGCGGGGATGATACCCACAAGATTTAGTATTGTAGTATAAATTTAGCATGTTAGAGATTACAATGACCACTTCTGATGGTATGCCCTGTTAGGAGCATAGAAAGGATTGTTAGGTCCACCTTGTCAAAGGATTTTGTATAATACAATGAGTAATGCAACTTTGTTAAGAGATTTAGAGAAAGGACTATTAGGTCCACCTTGTTAAAAGGATTTTGTTGATCCACTTGTGATAATGAACCAGTTGATGATTTTCTCTGTGCAACTATGATTGTTGAATAAGATCCTTCTGAATATAACTGATCACTTGAATGTGTTAGATGAGACTATGTTGTCCTGAATACTTCTACTCTTTAATCAAACTGCCATTCACATGCCTTTACACTTATGCATACATTTCATACATATACACCATACATACATCATTTGGATAAAAAAAACTATCTTACATATATATCTTATCTAAACAAATAACTTTCAAAGTCTGGCTTGCAATAAACAAAATGATATTTAACAATATATGCAAGGTCGGCTTCAAACTGTCACTCGGGTCCAGAAGTCTACTCGGGTGATAAAATGTCACTCGAGTGATACTGCAAATCACTCAGGTCATATTGATCACTCGGGAAATTCTGGTCACTCGGGAAATGTTGATCACTCAGGCAACACTGATCACTTGGGACTTTGCATAATGCTTGCTGGCTTGGTCGACACTAGATGACTAAGTGTTTTGACACTAGTTGACAATATGTCTTGCCATAAGGTCTACAATCTCCCCCTTTGGCATTAGTGACAAAAACACTTATCATTTAATTTTGTATTTGATATGTCAAAACTCCCCCTTACTGTCTGCTCGGGTTTTGACACTGCTTCTGCTGCTCGGGTCCAACTGACTCTATTTTTGTGTTTTTGAAAAATTGTTTTTGTAAAGTATATTTTCTACATTTGTTCCACTGTACATGTGTTTCCTCAATGATATTTCCCCTTAATTACAATATAATGATATTTACCCCTTGTTTTTGACAAAAATGCTAAAAGTGATATTTACAAGGTTATTCCAAAGTAGGATAGGAAATCACTATGTACCTTCAAAATCTGAGACAAAGTGTTGTCCCAATTGTCCTGTAGCACCTTCATGATGTGCAATTCAACTTGTAGCTCTGCAGACAACTCTATCATTAGCTCGGCAAATGAGAAATTATTGTCATGAATGAGTGTCTTTGCATGTGTTATGCATTTCTACATTCCATCTATGTGTGGTAGGAGTTGGCTCTGGATTGTTGTAAGTGATTCTCTAGTCCTTGCTTCTTCTCTCAATAGTTCAGCCTATAGATTAGTAAGATACTTGATCTTCATGAAGTGAGCTGAACTGGTGTTCAGGTCAAGTGCTAACTGCCTTGCACTTTCCTTCATGTCTGCATCAATATTTACTGTCTTGTTCTTGATCTCCAATGTAAAGTTAGAGGTGTCACTCAAATTTACAAACAATGCTACCACATTTGTCACAATGGTTTCTAGAGTGCTGATAATATTGGTAAGCTACACTTGGTCAATTGTAATCTTCTTTGCAATGTTTTCTAGAACCTTGTTCTCAAATTTCTTTTCTTCTTTCTCGAGTAACTTCTCTTGACCATTCATATTTGTGTTGAACTTGTGGATAATGTCAACAAGTTGATCCATTATTGAGTCACTCTCATTGACTTCAATTTGCAATGCATCTACAAATAAGCCTTTGACATCTTCAAGTACTTTATTCCTTTGCCTTTCCTTTTGGAGCTTTTGTTCTGTAGCCCTTTTCTTCCACAGTTCTCCCAAAATATCTATTTTCTCTACAGATAAGCTGGATTGATCCCAATTCAAAATCACAATTTATTTTTCAAGATCTATCTCATTAGTAATTACTACTTTTTCTTTTCCTTTTCTCTTAGGACTCGATGAAGGAATAATTTCCTTACCTTTACCTTCCTCATCCTTTTCTTCAATATTCAATCCAATTAGGTCATTGACCTTTACAGTACTAATTGTTGAATCAATGTTAACAGATGAGTCAATACTGGCAGTAGAAGTATCTACCTTGCCTTTCTGCGACTCGGGTATGCTTGGCTTAGTAGTAAGTGGAGCCTGTTGCTCAGTTTTTACTTGTTCAGATGTGGATTCTGCAACCTTGTCCTTGCTCAGAGGTACTATATTCTAGATAAGAGATTGGGGTAATGATATCATTACCTCTACTGCAATCTTCTCAGCATTGGACTCTTCAATAGTCTATACCTCGGGTAGTGTATCATCATTTACGTCTTATTTTGGAGGGTCTGTACTCGGTAATTCTTCCTCGTTATCTTCTTTTATCTCAAATGTTGATTTCCACACTAATGTGACACGTTGAACTACATCTTCTATGTTTTTTTTCAATATTTGGAATGCCCTGAATCTGGGGGTGTGATTATTTTGATATTTACTCAAGGCATCTTTTACTTCTTTTCCCTTCATTGCAAGCATGACTTGCTTCAATGTATGTTCCCTTATGTCCATTTCAGTTTGGACTGCATTGTTCTAGGGAATAGAGACGGCCTTGAATAGGTCTTCAGTCATATAACTCTTCAGCTTGGAGGGGTCATATTTCAATTTTCCCATCTTCTCCACCACTGCTTCTTCAATTTTCTTCTTCTCTTCCTTAGTTCTAGAAGCATAATTCAGTGACTTCAAAGAACTCATAACTCTTCCTTCTTTCAGTTCTTCAATTTTTTGTTCAAGTGTGGGTGTTGGTTTCATGAAAACCATAGTATCAGCTTCTTCATCATCATCCTCATCGTTACCCAATACAAGTCTTCTCCTTGATCTCCTCATGGTGATAACAGGGGTAGTGTATTTTGCCTTTTTCTGTTTAGATGTTTCCTCTTCTTCTAAGGAGGTTCAATATCAGTCTCTTCTTTTTCTTATTTAGATTCAACATCCTTTGTTTTAACTGTATCCTCTTTCCTCTCAGAGATGGCAGGAGAGTCAGAGGTCTTTCCATACTTCTTCTTAAATGTATCAAGCCTCTTATTTCCTCTTTTCAATATCTTGGTAATCTCGATCTCCAAAGATATCTTGCTCTTTGCTTCCTCATATGTTCCAAAGTAGGGTGTGTTGATGGGGCTCTTGTGACTGGGTCTGCCAATAGAGGTATGTTGTCACTGGGTATCGGGTTACCAGCCAACTTTGCCTGTAAAGGTTGTCTAGGGAAATGAGATTCCCCGGGCCTCCAAGCACCTGAGATTCAGGTCTCGACGCTGTGGGGCTCGATTGGGAGATGTGACTATTTTCGAGGGGGGTAGCTGGTTATCTTCAACTTGTTCTCTCTGGGGATTCACAAAGATGAGGCTTCTCCTAGCATACTTACACTTAACAAATAAACTGAAAAAGATCCTACAGGGTTAGAAATATTTTGTCTACCTATAGTTATGCCGAACATTCAAAACATCAACAGTACTCTAACACACTACACTAAATACTGAAGAAATATACAACCATCATTTCATATTTCATCAATAGCAAAGGAAAGGAGGTCGTTAATCTACTTTAAGTGTTAGAGAAAAGGACATGAAGAACACAAAGAATAAAATACCGTTAACCCAAAAGACAGAATGCCAACAACATCATTGCAAGAACTCTCCCTTCTTCATTAACATTTCCTCTAGCAAGCACCGGTGTGTGGTACAATGGTGGCCCCAAGGGAGCATCTAACTACTGAAAGCTTAAAGACTAAGGAGCATTGAGCTCTACAACTGAGAAATGAAATACTGCTTTTCTATTACTATGGACTGCAAAATCATCAATTTTTCTGACCCTTGGAATGGGGCCAGACTTACTATTTATACACATACACATTTAACCCTAACCCTAACCCTAACTTATGTTACACTGTATAATAAAATACATTATTCGGTGGCAGGTACTACCTGCACCACTCTACAAAAGACCTAGAGATGGAATAGGCCTGTCATGTTAGAAAAAAAAAAGATGAGAGGTGGAATGGAAGAATCAGTCTCGAGAAGAGAGCCGAGAAGAAGAAAGAAGAAATCTAATCCCCCAGGGATCGAGGCTACATGCCTCATAAATGGGAAAAGCGGTGCCCTATCTCTGATGCGCTAGGTGTAGCATTGAAATGATGCCTGGGGAAGACCGTCTGTCAGAAAACCTCTTGCTGATCTGATGTGCTTTGATGTAGCTATCTACCTACTGACAACCTTTATTAACTACTTTGAAAGTGACTAGTCAGCCTTGGGGACCGGGACACGGGTCACTGAAAGAATACAAAATGTAGGATCTGGGACTCCGGGATCTGGGA
This sequence comes from Thuja plicata, assembly GCA_018584345.1. NCBI lineage: Eukaryota > Viridiplantae > Streptophyta > Pinopsida > Cupressales > Cupressaceae > Thuja > Thuja plicata. The sequence continues at coordinate 1,617,230 of MU226251.1, forward strand.
ACTTGCATTCCAAAAGAATAAAGAATACAAAACACTTAGGTTTTCTCCAGCCCCCAGAGAAACTTTATTGTTGCTTATTGTCATTGAAGACTTGGAGGAAACAGGAGATTCCATCTTCATCGATGTCTTTAAGGATGACCCGCCAGTATTTGGCCACTTCAATCTATTCCCCCAGGTCTGGAACATTTCCCTTAAATTCATTAGCCATCTTTGTCGCATCATGACCACTGAGTATCATATGAGTTATTCACATCATTTGAGCTCCACCTATCCCATCCGGGGATTGATACCTTGACTCCATTAACTGATAAAACTTCCCCAAGACATACTCCTTCGGTGTGCATGTGTTAGTGCTGAATGGATCAGCCCCGGAGACCTTTGAAACAAGAGACTTGTATAAATTAAAAGAATATTGTACTGCATTGATCTTATCCCACAGAGTCCCCACCAGTTGCTTGATTACCCCCAATGTGAGGTCAAGTTTGGAGTGCTGGGTCCTCACAAACTCAAACAACTCTTCCCCCAAAATTCTAGACTTGAAAATAATCTCCTCCCCGAGGCCAAGGAGCTCCTCTAGTTCAACCTTCTATGCCTCGTAATTCTCGATGTCCCCCTCCCATATACTGATGGTGGTTTTGGCCTAATGTAATACGTGGCGGGCCGCATACAGGTCTGGGAGGGTGGACACCAGGAAATGCCAGATGTTTCCTAACTGCAAGGTGACCCATTCATCAACTGCTTGGGCCTTCTTCTTCATCGCCCGTAATGAGTCTATGTTGCTCTGTGGCAGTGGTGCATCAGATGTAGAGGCCTCTGGGGGAATAACATTAATAGGCCGGGCCAGCTCAGTTAGCAACCCCATGAGGTTTGCATTTTTCTCCTTTTTTGCCTTGAGCTTTTGAGCTTCCTTTTCGTAGCAAGCCTCTACTTCCTTGGCTGCTTCTCTTAACAGGTCCAATTCCCCCTGTTTTCCTCTCTTCGCCAATGATACCTCCATGATGTTATAATCTTTGGCTTCGACCATTGCTTCATCTGCGTCTGGGGAAGGTGTTGCTATTACTGCGACTGTTTCTCCGCCTGGCTCAATTCGAAGAGTGTGAACTGTCCGGGCTTTCTTAGCTTTAGGTGGGTTCTGCGCCTGAGCCATCATCTATGACAAAGAAAGGTGGGCTCTGGATGTTGATGGGGGGGCCTTTCTCTTTCGAGATTCCACCAAACACTGTGGCGGGTGGGGTGGATTTGTAGCAAAAATCTGTTCCTGTGACTTCTCCCCGATATCCTGCTATGCCCTTTCATAAGGATGAGCCTCCTCTGACTCCTTCCCTGTGTCTTCTAGCTCACTGATGATGTTTCCTCTAGTGACACCTGTGTTCTTTACCCTGCTATCTATATCTTCAGCAGTATACGAATCCTTGTTGGTTCCCCCAGGGTTTTCCTCTTCTTCTTGTTGCTGCTCTTCCTCAGCTTTTATGGTTGGAGTGTCTTCCTCCATTGGTACATCCTTTGGTAATGGTGGAGGTAATGGGCCAAGGTTCAACATTTGGGCCGCAGTGATTACCTCCGCAAATGTTGCCTTTGGGAGCAACATTTAGAACACGGTAGTTGGGGTCACGGTTGTTCCCGAAGGTCCGGTTTCCCCAGCCGATGCCATCTATTCACTTTATTTCAGTTGCCTTGAAACTCCTGTATCCTGTATTTCTAGGACTTTGGAGGCTATCTCTTGCTCTGTCCCTTTCTCTTCTTCCATTTTTTCCTCCTTCTCTTGTGCAAGTTCTTGTTCTAGAGCTTCCTCCTACTCTAGGATTTCAGCCTCCGGCCGCTTAATGTCTCCCTGCAAATTCCCGAACTCGTCAGTTCTAAAAATGTCATCAAATTCATCTTGAGGGGGAGGATTCACTAGGACATGAGTGGGCTCCAGTTCCCTCTCTAGCTTCGGGGATTCAGAAGAAAGGATCTCTACTTGTGGGATCTGAGGCATCCCTAGCTCCAGTTCATTTTCTTTCGTCGGGTGACCAAAGGAGGGCTCGCATCCCTTAGGACTTGCTTCTCTTCCAGGTCTACTCCTGTCGCTTTGACCATTAGTGCTGCTAGGGAAGGGGAAGAGGGAGGACGGATGGGTCCGACCATGAGCACCAGAGTAGCCAACCCTGTGATTAAATTCTCCCTCATCTGCTGAGAGGCCGCTATTGATTGCTTCAGTTGTTCTTTTATGGGGATCTCCTACACAGTTGGAGTCTCCATTATTCTCTTTCCCCTATCTTCTCCTTGTGAAGAAGTTCCAACCCCGGGGGTTAGCTTTGGTACTGGCTAGGCAGCCCTGTGGGTACTCTCGGGGCATACTCTCTTAAAGTATATGTGGCTGCACTCGACCACATTGCGAGTAAATTCCTCAATGGTGGGCCCTTCCTAGGCATTCCAGTCCACCGGTGGGAGGGCCAACTTATCGATCCCCTTTGCCTTGTACTAGGGGTCTATTGTGGATCCAGCGTCTGAGAAGTCATCTAGAAAGTTCTGGAGCTTTAACCTTTCCATCATTCCCATGGTCATCCAGACGTAATGCCAACTTCGGACTTCAACATCATCCTAGAAATCTTCCCAGAAGTCCTCCATGTGATATTGGTGGGGCTCTGATGCCCGGGGAAGTGCCAGTGCAATTTTTCCATGCGGATTAAAGTTCTTCTACGCCAAATAAAATTCTGCCAGGTTTAAGCTCTTAAGTTCATTGTCTGCCTCCTTGGCTGTGGCCAGACTGTACGAGTAATTCCCACAAGTGATTGGGAATAGAATTTTTGTCACCTTCTTTAAGGCATATAATGTGTGCAATTCAATCATTTGCCTGCAATACTCTAGGAGGATTATCTTGTTCCCACAATGTTTGGAAAACAAGTAAGGTTTCCCAGAGAAGCCGGTTACCCTTATGTATGTATGCTGCTATAATTGTATGTAATAATGGCCATAGCTTCTGACTAGATCCATTGCCTCCATGGAGAGGCGGTATCCTGCATCCCGGGTAGGTATGAGCACGTTGTAGTAGATGAAGGTGTCATTCACCTGGCAAAAACTAGGGAAACTGGCCTCCCATTGGATTTGTGGGAAATAATCCCTGGGAGCCTTCTGACCCGGGCCGATCCTGAGTACAGCTGTTGTGAGTAACCCATTGGTGGCAGGTCGTTGTTGTGCTAGGGCCCAGAGAACATAAGAAGTCATATAAACTTCCACTTTTGGGCCACCTAGAGGAACTGAGAATCCACATGGTTTGAAATAATGGCAGCCCAATCAAAGTACTCCCTACCGGTGGTGATGCTAAGAAAGAAGTAGTACATCCACCCTATGAATTCCCGGGCATGTGGTTTCCCGAAGACCCAGAATATTGCTATCATCCCCATCTAGATGCTTTCTTTAAAATCATACTGGGAGATCTCTAGCTTCATTTTCTGGGGGCTCCCTCTTCAGAGTCTTGAGCCAATGATTGTTCATGTATTGCTGGGCTACGACCTCCAATTGCTAAAATTGTGGTAAGGCATCAGATCAGGTGATGACAGTTGGGTTGTCGAACTGAGGGATCCCCAACTCTATCCAAAAAGTTGCAGCGTCGAGAGACACCATGGGGGTGGGATATCCGGTTGGTTCTGGGGCTGCGAGCATGACGGCCCGGACAAAAGAGTTGTAATGTGCTGCAAGTGTTAGAATCAACTCCGGGCCTGCACCAAGCATGGAAAATAGGCGGCCTTGAGAATCCTAGAATCCCCGACGTTGATTGCCAATGGATCCCTAGACTGTCGATAAATGTACATAATTTTAACCAGGGCCTACATCTCAGCCCACATTTTGACGCTGGTGTTGGTAATAAATTGAACTTTGGAATCAATATTTGATCCCACGATGGTTTTTTCCTTCATGTACTTCATGGTGAGAGGCAATTTCTCTAAGGCCCTCTCCATCTTAGATCTAACGGCTGCCCTGGTGACCGCCGTGGAAGGAAGTTCTAGACTTCCGGGTGGTGAAGATGTGGAAGCCTTAGACATTTTAAAGTATGTTGTTCTGGAAACCTATAAGGCAAGGCGACCGTCAAAATTCATGAATAAGTATTATTCCAGGATTTGAAGATCTTACCACTGAGGCATGTCTTTTCCCTGAAAAGTTAGTTTAAGTTCAAAATCCCAGAAAGTATATATATATATTGCAAACTTAGGAAATTAACCAATATCTGGGCCTGAGGGTCTCAACATATCTGATGAAAGTAAGATGTGGGTTGGGTGAGGGAAAAAGACCCAGGGTCCAGAAAACTAACCGTTGGAAGATGTGCATGAAAAGTGAGCTGTCAGGCCCACGTGGACGTCATGTAGCTATGCAATAAATGGGAGTTATGGCGACGGCGGTGGAGCCAACTGTCCAAATGCACGAAAAGCGGAGGCCACTTGGATAGTTTTGAAAGCATACGTGGGACAAATGGATCATTAATGCTTGTTTATGGAGGAGAGAGAAAACCACCTGGTTGAAACCGACTGAGAGCCAAGTTTCAACCAGGTGGTATTCAGCCCTGAACAAGCTCGCAAACACGAATTAAAAGAAGAGAGAGCACGACGAGCTTGACAAAAGACTGGGAAAATACACACAAAATATACATCATATTTACAGTAGAGCTGAAAGATATATACATGAAAAATTGAAGGATATACATTAATATACACTAAATATACATATATACAAAACGCAGAGCAACTACTTTAACAAAACAATGTCGAACATGAACAAGCATATACAATACCTACAGAATATACTACATCTACACAGAGGGCGAACAACCCTCTGGTAGAGCTGACCCACCAATGGGTGGCAAACCAGATGACCAAGACAAAAATAAAATGAGGAAACAAGATGGAAAATGCAAATAAACACCAACAAAACACAACGAAAAAGCAAGAAATCGAAGGAGAGAAACCAGACACCAACCTGAAAACTAGAGAAAGGAAGGCAAGGTGCTGTGAATTCTCTGCAACAGCTTCCACCTTCAAATGATCACCACTCAACTCCAAAAACCACTTGCAATTATTTAGAATAACTCAGAATATCTCGCACTAGATTCTCGCTAAGATCGCTGTGATATCGCTCTGAAATCGCTCAAATTGCTTAAGTGTTTTAATCGCGGTAATTGTGAAAATGACATGTGATTCCTATTTATACCCAAGGTGAAAAACAAGTTACCCATCCTTCCACAAAATCTAGAACAAGCAGACCTCCAGACTCCGGGCCCAGGGATTCCAAGTGACCATACCCTCTTACAAAAAGAAGACATTGTGGCAAAGAATCCCGGAGTCCGGAGTCCGGTTCCGAGAAAAGGAATGACCAACTCTGGGATCGGGTCTCGTAGACATAAGGGACAAAAAAAAAAAAGAAAACCCGGAGAAGGAAAACAAAGAAAAAGGAAAAAAGACAAGGCAAGAGCCAAAAGTAGAAAACAAAAAAAAGAGGGGGACCCAACATTTTGCACACAAAATGTAGGGACGGGTATGCAGGGCATAACAAATGGCGACTATCTGGGATGAATGCTTTAGCGCATTCGAGAACTATAGAATCTCTCGTTAGCAAAACTGGAACAAATTGTTACTCGAAGCATCTTACCAGTAAAGAGTAACATGTCTAAGAAAATTTGGCCATACGCGATTTAGTCCATGATCTTTTTATCAGTAGTGAAGTGTGTGCTTTGGAAGGAAATCAAGATGATGACCTCTGGGAGAAGCAGAGAAGAGGCACTAAGTATATCAAACCCTGAAGTCATCAGATTTTCTCATTTCTCCCGGAGATCGGAGTTTCATCCCATTTCTTTTTCTTGTTATTTTGTACATTTCTGGGTGGGAGGGCGGTACTTCTTTCACCATCAAGCTTAAGCTTAGCTAAATTTAATGGCAGTACTTCTTTCACCCTTCCGCCCACCTTAATATGCTGAATGGGGGAAAAAAATCCAGACCTGAAAAGAATCCTTTTAAAAGTTTAGACCTGGGTCAACCAACTAGTGCAACCTATCTACCCTTGATGTGTCCGATTACTTGTTCCTTAATTCTTATTTCACTGATTACCAGACTTCTGAAGATAAATCTGATGAAGATTACTCATAATGTACTACCAAACTTGCAAAATAACTTTGGAGACCAGACCGATTCCATCACGTTAACCATAGATTCCTAAGTTCACCGTCATGTTAAAGACAACATCCCAGAGACCAGATGTTATACGAAGCATACCAGTCCTCACAAAAGTGGGGGCAAAGTGTTGGAACCTGAAAAAGAAAATAGGAAAAATAAAAGACAAAGAAAAGAGAGGCAGCCTCAGAGGACGGCCAGGAAAACTATTTACAAAGCAAGGCACCTCCCAATGAGGCACCGGGAAAGAAATATTTACAAGCAAGAGAAATTTACATAAAATACAACTTTGGGCAAACCAACTTCATTCGAAATAATTTTTGAGAAACTGTCCATTGATAGGCAATGGAACAGGTTCTCCAGTCATGGTGTTAAGGTGGTAGGTATTTGCACCACAGATCTTTGAGATTAGGTATGGTCTGAGCCAGAGCTGTTGGAACTTGGTGTGCTTTCCTTTATTTTACTGGGCCTTGTCCCACAGCAAGACCAAGTCTGAAATCTGAAAGGCCTTGTATTGGGCTCTTTGGTCAAACCATATTTTTACCACTGCTTGGTGACGCATGAAATATTCAAGGGCTACGTCATGTTGTTTCTCCATCCGCACCAAATTCAAGAGTTGAACCTCCACAATATTATCCTAGTTGCTGAATTCCTGCATAAACTACAAAACTGGGATTTGTAAGTTGATTGGGAACACTGGGTTCTGGCCATAAACCAGATGGAATTGGGACATTCCTAGGGCGACCTTAATTCGAATGCGATCTTCCCAGAGGGTGAATCTCAACTTTTGGTGCCAATCCCGGGGGTTCTATTCTAGCAGGCGTTTGATCACTTCAAGTAAATTTGCATTTATTGATTCAGCAACACCCAGGGATTTTTTTAGTGGCGATTATTCGCCAATTGGCGAATATGTCCCAATCGGGCTATAGAAATTGGCGGAAAAAAACACCGTATACTAGTTGACCGGTTCGCCTAGATTTTATAAGATAGTCATATTGTGGTCGGAACGTTCGCCACTATGATTACGCAATTTCAGTTTGGTACTCGGGTTCTTCACCCATATTTCTCTTTAATGTTTACTCTTATTCGCCACGGAATTAATTGAGTGTCTCT
>MU226251.1:1634859-1684827 GCA_018584345.1 Thuja plicata
CTCAAATAATACATTTAACATTTAACTTATTTCCCATCTTTTGAAAATAGCCATACCAACTATAACTTTCTGAAAACCATTCACCATAACAAATAAATTAATTCAATTATTTGGAAAATAATTTCGCAATTTTTTTATAAAAAAGGTATCGGTTATTAAAATATTCGCCAACCAATATCCATATTTCAAAACATAATTTGCCATCAATATTAATAATTTTATTAAAAACAAAAATTATAATCGCCATTATTTTATAAAAATTGGCTAAACTATTAAAAATTTCGCCACCAAATATCCATTGATTGACGCATAATTTGCCAACACTATTAATTTTTTTTTCACCCAAATGACATGTGATTCGCCACAATTTTATAAATTTTGGGAGGGGGGGTTCCTTAAAGTTATCCCTGGCAACATCGTTCCCCTGGGGGTAATAATTGTTGGAAAACTTTAGAGTAATCTTCTAGTCTAGGTCTATTCAAGTAGTTGCGCCGAAGAAAATGCCAGACCATTGTCACACACTATAGCGAAGGGCATTCCAAATCTTGCGATGATGTTTTCTTCTAGGAATTTAATAACTACGTCTGCCGTGTTATTTTTGCAAGGTATGGCTTCCGACCACTAGGTGCAGTAATCGGTTGCTGTTAAGATATATCGGTGGTTGGCAGATGAGTTGGGGTTGATTTCCCTGATAAAGTCAAATTGCCATTGGGTGAAAGGCCTAGCCTTGAAGACTGGCTGTAAAGGCATAGCCGGGTTACGCTCGTGATGTGTCGTGGTCTGACAAGTATGCCACTTTCAAACGTGAGTGTAAACATCTTTAAATATATAGGGCCAATAATATTTGGCCCAGAGGATTTGGTGGGTGGTGGCGTCGGTTGAGCCATGCCCGGTTCCAAACTACCCGTGGAATTCTTGAATCATTTTCGCAGCTTGGTCCCTATCAATGCACCAAAGGTACACTCCCTCATAGTTCCTGCGGTAAAGCGCAGAGTTTTTGATCATGAAGTGAGCACTTTTCATCTGCAGGACGTGGCGTTTGTTGGGAGGTAACCCCTCTGGGCATCTGTTGTTTAACAATAAGTACACAAGGTCAGTGTACCACGGGTCTCGAGTGATAGACTCTACTGTGTAAGTTTGACATTCTATGTGGGGAGTCTCTTCTGCCATCGCTTGACTCAGCCCCTGGCCTTAGACTATCTTCATGGGTTGCATTTCCAAGTCATGCTCCTAGAGGATGGCCATCTATTTCCCCCGTCTTTCACTTCGTTCACTCTGCATCAGTAGAGATTTCACAGCTTGGTCCGGGATGATAGCATGCACCTTGCTCGAGAGTATATAATGCTGAAAATTCTTCATAGTGCGAACGAGATCAAAGGCCTACTTTTCCAATGATGAATACCAGACTTCAGCGTTCTTAAAGGGGGAGCTCATGAAAGCTATGGGTCGTTCTTCCCCTTTGACCTTTTGGTTCAATACTTCCGTGATAGAATGCGGTGAAGCAAAGGAGTAAATGTAAAACAGGAGGGAGTAGTCTGGACTGGCCAGGACGGGTGCCTCCATTATCATTTTTTTAATTTGGGTGAATGCCCACTTTTCCTCAGGACTCCACTCAATTTTGACATCCTTCTTCATCATCTCATTGAGTGGCTTTACTATCTCGGCGAATCTAGTGATGAACCGTCGGACAAAGTTGATCTTTCCAAAGAAAGATCGCATCTCTTTCTTGCTGCCGGGCATTTGTAGATTTAGCAATGCTTCAAATCTCTTAGGGTCAATGGATATACCCTTCTCAGAGACAATATGCCCGAGAAACTTCCCTTCAGTGACCTTGAATATGCACTTCTTGGGGTTGAGCGATATTCCGTATCGGTGACATCTCTCACAAATCTGGGCGAGGTGGGCAGAATGGTCACGCCGATCCTGGGAAAAGATGGTCAAATCATCCATGTAGATGATTATGCACTGATTCACAAGGCCTTTGAATGCAATGTCCATAGCCTTTTGAAATGAGGCCCCTGCATTAATCAAGCCAAAGGGCATTCTCCAATATGCAAATATTCCCCACTTAGTGGTGAACGCCGTTTTCTCTCTATCTTCATATTTAACCATGACTTGGTTGTATCCGGAGTACCCGTCCAAGAAAGACATCATTTGGGATCCATTCACTATCTGCAACACCTCATCCAATGAGGGGAGAGGGTGATTGTCCTTCAAATTTCAAAAATCCATGCAAAGGCGAATTTCACCACTCTTCTTTCTAAGAGGGACCAAATTGGCAACCCACGTAGTGTGCCAGATTGGAAAGATTATCCAGGCTGACAAAAGTTTCTCCACCTCTTGATGAATCAGAGGCTCGATCAGAGGGTTGACTGGTCGTTTCTTTTACCGAAAAGGCTTAGCATCAGGTTTCAGGGGGATGGTATGAGTCATAATGGATGTGTCGTATATTTTCAAATCCTCATATCCCCATGCAATCACATCTATGTATTCTCAGAGAATCGCGAGAATCTTCTCATTCTCCTCAGGGGAGTAGGAGGTACCAATGTGTATCATCTTTTCTTCACCAGGCTGGCCGATGTTTACTTTCTTGAATTTTCCTCCCTCAGAGGAGGATGACATCTTTTCCTGGCTCTGAGGGTTCGAGTTGAGGATACGTTCAAGCGCGACCATCCCCTTCAGGATGGTGTTGGTAGGTAGGTCCATGATCCCATCATCTTCATCACCCTGACTAGTATCATCATGGTCTCATTCTTCTACTATCTGATCCTTGAAGACACCAACATTTTCCATGAAGGCCAGGATATGCTGGTCGTCCTCAAAAACCTAAAAGTTGGTGACATTATCTGGAATGGATGGGGTGGGGATCATCTCAATGGAAAATCTCTGGAGTCGTGAGCCGGCCATGGGCTCAAGTGTGCTGGCAAAAATAGCGAGGGAATCCGGGACATAATTCCGTCACCAGGGAATAAGATCAATGCCAAAGGAATCAAAATATTCAATGAGGCTCCATACCCGATTGCGTTATGCAGCCAACCTCTTATCATGACATGTGTATTGACTCCGGACATGTTTGATAATCAACTCTGAATCACCCATAGCCCAGAGGCGGATGATTCCTTTCCTTAATGCAAATAGGAGTCTGAGGACCAAAGCCTCATACTCTGTAACATTGTTTGTGCAGTTGAACTATAGCCTATAGGATGCGAGGAAGGATTTCCCTCGCGGGTTGATTAATTCTACTCTAGCTCCACAGCCTTGTTTGGATCGGGACCTGTCAAACTTAAGGGTCCACAGGTCATCGCTGGTAGTCTGGAGCTGGGAAAAGGGAGTAGTCTTTGGATTTCTTTTGGGAAACTTGGGAGAAGCTTCCTCCTGCACTGATGGTGCATGGGTGAGGTTGGCCTCCAGAGGGGTTTGGAATTGAGATCCCTAGAGAAATTTCACTAAAGGAGTGCTTCCAGTAGGAATACTGGGTTTCGGGGAATCAACTGTATGTTCTTTATTCTGGAAGGTGTCGATGTGCCGGGTAGCGACAGAGAGGCAAGGCTCACACTCTAACTTTGAATATTTCTGATAGTGTACTCGGCACCATGTGCCGGACAAGAGTGTAGTGGGGGTCATTGCGGCACCCTGAGAGTTAACCTCAACCCTCAACTTTTCTTCTAGGTTCTGGGTTCTCTACAAGACTATGGGATCCTCCCTAGGGGTGAAATTGAACGTTAAGATTTTAAAGAGTTGGTACACCCCAGGGGATGTCTCAGAGAAGAAGACCTCGTTAACCCTCCAAAATTTGGTAAGGGCCGTCTTCATCTGGGACTCACTCTCAACTCAGATCTTGTTTGATTCTCCTTCCTAAGGGAGCCACAAGTGGGAGAAGTCGGTCGAAAAGTATCAATTCAAAGACTTGGACCAATTTTGACTTAATAACATCCCATAAGTCTCTGGGATGTTCACCACTTGGATATCGATTATGCTGGCTATTCTAGGGTCCTGGATGAGTTGTATCTAGACATTTTTTCAGTTCTCCCACCATTTTCACAGTAGTTTTATCCAATTGAATCACTTCGCCATTAGATGGGGTGGGTCAAAATCTGAGCTTCTGGCATATGGATAGGGGCATGATGTTTCCCGAAGCCCCAGAATCTACTAGGTAGTTGTGTATGTTTTTGCCTTGTATGTTTAGGCCTAGTAGGAATGGAGGATCTTCATTATTTCCCTGGAGGACAGCCGCATTGGCATCCTCAAAAGAGATAGTCTTGGGTGGGTGACTGATGACTTCTGGGTTTCCCAAAAGGTTTAGAAGAGACTTCTTCTGCTTGGGATAATTTAGCAAAACCTCCATTAAGGTCATGGAGGTGGTAGTTTGTTCTAACACCTTTGTGATGTCAAATCTTCCCCCTGGGAATTGGTGGCTTCCCTTAGCCGGGTCTTTCACTTGGTTAGAGCTAGAACCTTTTAGAGGGACGGGCTGATCAATTGTATTATCCCAGGGAGGAGTGTCCCTGGCAGGAGGTGTCAGCGTGTAAACTGGTCCTTTACCAGCCTGGCTCTGAGTGTTATAAGGATCCTGCGGGTTGGTGAAGGCATTGGCCTCAAAGGCTGAAATTGATTCATCAAAGAATCCCTGCAATTTAGATTCTTCATCTTCTCAGGAGGATCCGAAGTAGATGGTATCATAGGTGAATGTACTGTGAGTTGGCTCTTACACAGGAGGCTCTAGGGGAGAAGCGTCATGTGATTGTTGCCTATCCAGCTGGGAAATCATGATGACTTTCTCCAGCGTGGCATAGTTTACCTTGTTGTGGGAGCCTATGTCGTGCAATCTACATCAATTGCTCATGGGCTGGAAGTTTGTGACTGGCGTAAAATGGGATGGTCCAACACCACTTTGATTGGCATTTTGGTTCGGAGGCTAGCCTCCCGTGTTTGCATTATTGTTCCATTGCTTTTGGTTGGGCCAAGGCCCGCTGTTGAAGTTTCTTCTCTCGAAATTATTGTTTCGTTGGCTGGAGAAAATATTTCCTCTTTGGGAATTGGAATTTTGGGGTGCATAGGACCCCACCTTTAGTTGACCCATGTCCACATTTAGGGTGGACAACATTCACTAGAGGGATTCAACCTTGGTGGTCAACTGAGTGTTTGTGTCACAGTGTGACGGTTGTTGTTGTTGGTTCCCTAGGAAGGCAGCAATATTTGTTAGAGTTGAGGGCAGCAATCCTCCAAATGTAGATGACTGAAAGAAGGGCACTCTGGATGGTTGTTTTTGAGGTTGTTGGGCCTGCTGTGGCTGGTTCCAAGGAAAAGATTCAAGACCCGGTATTGCTTGAGTCTATGATGGATAAATGTATCGGGCCTGCTGGTCTATCGGTGGGGGCGAGGGATTCATTGCCATCGCGGGGGCACCCATTTCCAGATTGGGGTTATATCCCCCGATGTACACAGTTCTACCGGGGATCATGTTGAAAGGTGTGCTCTGCCCAATCCCGCTCGGGGATTTGTTGAGGCCACATGACAACTCTAAGGCTAGGTTAACCTTCACCAAAGTATCCCGGTCGCCCGCAGTGGTTGTTCTCCAGAGGAGAGTGGCAATGAAGGGGTCCATCGCGTTGAGATAGGTCTGTATGGTTACTTCTGGGGATGGAATGAAAGGTCCCGTGCACCTCTTCAAAGTGCATTGGAACCGGTGATTGAATGATGCAAGGGGTTCATTGTGTTCCTTTTTGATGAAAATGAACTAGCTGTGAGACCAAGCTGGGTCTACATGTACACGAAAGACAACCAAGAAGGCGTCCTCCATGTCCTGCCAACTGTTGATAGAGTTGGCAGGAAGGTTAAGGTACCAGGTCAGTTCGCCCTATCCCAGGGATAGGGGAAACATCTGGGTCACAACATCCTCATGTTGGATTCGGTGTCAGTTCATGGCATCTTTGTATGCCTGCAAGTGTTCTTCTACGGTTCGTGAGCCTAAGTGCTCATATCTTGGGCAAATCTTCCCCGGGTGCAAGGGTAAGTTGTTGGTTGCACCCAAAAAAGTTCCCATAGGGGACCTGGTGTTATCAAAGTATGCAGCCATTTGGGGAGCCAAATTTTGAGTAGGTTGGGCGCTGGTTCCCAGGATTGTCTGGGAAGTTTGGATATTCTGAGGTACACTAGACCCCCAGACAATAGTGGCTGGTGTGGTTTTTGGGGTTTGTTTCTTTTGAGTAGGAGGCTCGAGTTTGACAAACCTTTCAGGGTTTGGGGCTGACCAAAGGATTCTTTCAAATCTTGCTGGGGAGAAAGACCCAATCCTGCTGAAGGCTTGACTCCTAAAACTATGGCTTGGGGAACTCAGAGTCTCGAGAGGGGGACGAGTTCATGCCCTCCTTCTAGTTCTAGTTTCTGTTGACGGGGCTCTTGTGACTGAGTTTTCCAATAGAGGTAAGTTGTCACCAGGTACTGGGGTACCGACCAACTTCTCCTGTAAAGGTTGTTTGGGAAATGAGATTCCCTGGGCCTCCAAGCACCTGAGAGTCGGGTCTCGATGGTGCAGAGCTTGGTTGGGAGATGTGACTATTTTCAAGGGGGATAGCTAGTTATCTTCAACTCATTCTCTCCAGGGATTCACGAAGGTGAGACTTCTCCAAGCATACTTACACTTAACAAATAAACTGAAAAAGATCCTGCAGGGTTAGAAATATTTCATCTACCTATAGTTATGCCAAACATTCAAAACATCAATAGTACTCTAACACACTACACTAAATACTAAAGAAACATACAACCATCAGTTCATATTTCATCAATAGCAAAGGAAAGAAGGTCGTTAATCTACTTTAAGTGTTAGAGCAAAGGACATAAAGAACACAAAGCATAAAATACCGTTAACCCAAAAGACAGAATGCCAACAACATCATTGCAAGAAATCTCCCTTCTTCATTAACATTTCCTCTAGCAAGCACCGGTGTGTGGTACAATGGTGGCCCCAAGGGAGCATCTAACTACTGAAAGCTTAAAGACTAAGGAGCATTGAGCTCTGCAACTGAGAAATGAAATACTGCTTTTCTATTACTATGGACAGCAAAATAATAAATTTTGCTGACCCTTGGAATGGGGCTGGACTTACTATTTATACACATACGTATTTAACCCTAACCCTAACCCTAAATTATGTTACACTGTACAATAAGATACATATCTGGTGGCTGGTACTACCTACGCCACTCTACAAAAGACCTAGAGACGGAATAGGCCTATCATATCAGAAGAAAAAAAGATGAGAGGTGGAATGGAAGAATTGGTTTCAAGAAGAGAGATGAGAAGAAGAAAGAAGAAATCTGATCCCCCGGGGATCGAGGCTACATGCCTCATAAATGGGAAAAGCGGCACCCTGTCTCTGATGCGCCAGGTGTAGCGTTGAAACGATGCCTGGGGAAGACTGTCTGTCAGAAAAACTCTTGCCGATCTGATGTGCCTTGATGTAGCTATCTACCTTCTGACAACCTTTATTAACTACTCTGAAAGCGACCAATCGGCCTTGGGGACCGGGACACGGGTCACTGAAAGAATACAAAATGTAGGATCTGGGACTCTGGGATCTGAGAACTTGCGTTTCAAAAGAATAAAGAATACAAAACACTTAGGTTTTCTCCAGCCCCCAGAGAAACTTTATTGTTGCTTATTGTCATTGAAGACTTGGATGAGACGGGAGATTCCATCTTCATCGATGTCTTTAAAGCCGGCCCGCTGGTATTTGGCCACTTCAATCTGTTCCCCCAGGTCTAAAACATTTCCCTTAAATTCATCGGCCATCTTTTCCGCATCATGACCACTGAGTATCATGTGAGTTATTTGCATCATTTGAGCTCTGTCTATCTCGTTCGGGGATTGATACCTTGACTCCTTTAACTGATCAAACTTCCCCAAGACATACTCCTCCGGTGTGCATGTGTCAGTGCTGAATGGATAAGCCCCAGAGACCTTTGAAACAAAAGACTTGTATAAATTAAAAGAACATTGTACTGCATTGATCTTATCCCGCAGAGTCCCCACCAGTTGCTTGATTACCCCCAATGTGAGGTCAAGTCTGGAGTGCTGGGTCCTCACAAACTCAAATGACTCTTCCCCCAAAATTCTGGACTCAGAAACAATCTCCTCCCCGGGGCCAAGGAGCTCCTCTAGTTAAACCTTCCATGCCTCATAATTCTTGATGTCCCCCTCCCATTTACTGATGATGGTTTTGGCTTGATGTAATACATGGCGGACCACATACAAGTTTGGGAGGGTGGACACCAAGAAATGCCAGACATTTCCTAACTGCAAGGTGATCCATTCATCAACCTCTTGGGCCTTCTTCTTCATCGCCCGCAATGAGTCTATGTCACTTTGCGGCAGTGGTGCATTATATGTAGAGGCCTCCAAGGGAGTAACATTAATAGGTTGGGCTAGCTCAGTTAGCAACCCAATGAGGTTTGCATTTTTCTCCTTTTTTGCCTTGAGCTTTTGAGCTTCCTTTTCGTAGCGAGCCTCTACTCCCTTGGCTACTTCTCTTAATAGGTCCAATTCCCCCTATTTTCCTCTCTTCCCTAATGATACCTCCATGATGTTATAATCTCTGGCTTTGGTCGTTGCTTCATCTGCGTCTGGGGAAGGTGTCGCTATTACTGCGACTGTTTCTCCGCTTGGCTCAGTTTGAAGAGTGTGAACTGTCTGGGCTTTCTTAGCTTTAGGTAGGCTCTGTGCCTAAGCCATCATCTCTGTCAAAGAAAGGTGGGCTCTAGGTGTTGATGGGGGTGCCTTTCTTTTCCGATATTCCACCAACCACTGTGGCTGGCAGGGTGGCTTTGTAGCCAAGATCTGTTCCTATGACTTCTCCTCGATATCCTGCTATGCCCTTTCATTAGGATGAGCCTCCTCCGACTCCTTCCCTATGTCTTCTAGCTCACTGGTGATGTTTCCTCCAGTGACACCTGTGTTCTTTACCCTACCATCTATATCTTTGGCAATATTTGGATCCTCGTTGGTTCCCCCGGGGTTTTCCTCTTCTTCTTGTTGCTGCTCTTCCTCAGCTTCTGTAGCTGGAGTGTCTTCCTCCATCGGTAGATCCTTGGGTAATGGGGGAGGTAATGGGCCAAGGTTCACTGTTTGGGATGCATTGATTACCTCCCCAAATGTTGCCTTCGGGAGCAGCATTTGGAACACGACAATTGGGGTCACAGTTGTTCCCGAAGGTCTAGTTTCCCCAGGTGATGCCATTTGTTCACTTTGTTTTTGTTGCCCTGAAACTCCTATATCCTATATTTCTATGACTTTGGAGGCTATCTCTTGCTTTTTCCCTTTCTCTTCTTCCATTTGTTCCTCCTTCTCGTGCGCAAGTTCTTATTCTAGAGCTTCCTCCTGCTCTGTGATTTCAGCCTCCGGTCGCTCAATGTCTCCCTGCAAATTCTCAAACTTGTCAGTTCTAAAAAAATAATCAAATTCATCTTGAGGGGGAGGATTTTCCGGGACATGAGTGGGCTCTGGTTCCCTCTCCAGCTCTGGGGAGTCAGAAGAAAGGATCTCTACTTGTGGGATCTGAGGCATCCCTAGCTCCGGTTCTACCTTTGGCTTTGGATTAATCCTTTTCTTCAGCCAGGTCACCAAAGGAGGCCCCACATCCCTTAGGACATTCTCCTCTTCTAGGTCTACTCCTATCACTTTGATCATTAGTGCTGCTAGGGAAGGGGAAGAGGGAGGATGGATGGGTCTGGCCATGAGCACCGGAGTAGCCAATTGTGTGATTAAATTCTCCCTCATCTGCTGGGAGGCCGCTATTGATTGCTTTAGTTGTTCTTTTATGGGGATCTCCTACATAGTTGGAGTCTCCATTATTCTCTTTCCCCTAACTTCTCCTTGTGAAGAAGTTCCAGCCCCGGGGGTTAGCTTTGGTACTGGCTGGGCAGCCCTGCGGGTACTCCCGGGGCATACTCTCTTAAAGTATACATGGCTGCGCTCGACCACATTGCGAGTAAATTCCTCAATGGTGGGCCCTTCCTAGGAATTTCAGTCCACCAGTGGGAGGGCCAACTTATTGATCCCCTTTGCCTTGTACTGGGGGTCTATTGTGGATCCGGCGTCTGAGAAGTCATCTAGAAAGTTTCAGAGATTTAACCTTTCCATCATTCCCATGGTCATCCAGATGTAATGCCGGCTCCAGACTTCAACGTCATCCTGGAAATCTTCCCAGAAGTCCTCCATGTGATATTGGTGGGGCTCTGATGCCTAAGGACGTGCCAGTGTAATTTTTTCATGTGGATCAAAGTTCTTCTGCACTAGATAAAATTCTGCCAAGTTCAAGCTCTTAAGTTTGTTGTCTGCCTCCTTGGCTGCGGCCAGACTGCACGAGTAATTCCCATAAGTGATTGGGAAAGGAATGTTTGTCACCTTCTTTAAGGCGTATAATGCATGCAATTCCATCATTTGCCTACAATACTCTTGGAGGATTATCTTGTTCCCATAATGTTTAGGCAACAAGTAAGGTTTACCGGAGAAGTTGGTTACCCTTATGTATGTACGTTGCTGGAATTGTATGTAATAATGGCCATATATTTTGACCAGATCCATTGCCTCTGTGGAGAGGTAGTATCCTTTATCCCAGGTAGGCATGAGCAGGTTGTAGTAGATGAAGGCATCGTTTTCCTGACAAAAACTGGGGAAACTGGCCTCCCATTGAATTTGTGGGAAATCATCCTAGCGAGCCTTCTGACCCGGGCCGATCCCGAGTACACCTATTGTGAGTAACCCATTGGTGGTGGGTCGTTGTTGCGCTAGGGCCCAGAGAACATAAGAAGTCATATAAAACTTTTGCTTTTGGGCCACCTAGAGGAACTGAGAATCCACATGGTTTGAAATAATGGCAGCCCAATCAAAGTACTCCCTGCCGGTGGTGATGCCAAGCAAGAAGTAGTACATCCACCCTATGAATTCCCGAGCATGTGGTTGCTTGAAGACCCAGGATAGTGCTATCATCCCCATCTAGATGCTTTCTTTAAACTCAGCTGGGGGATCTCTAGCTTCATTTTCTGGGGGTCCCTCTTCGGAGTCTTGAGCCAATGATTGTTCATGTATTGCCGGGCTGCGACCTCCATTTGCTGAAATTGTGCTAAGGGATTAGATCGGGTGACGAAAGTTGGGTTGTTGAACTGAGGGATCCCCAACCCTATCTAAAAATTTGTGGCATCAAGAGACACCATGGGGGTGGGATACCCGGTTGGTTTCGGGGCTGCGAGCATGATGACCCAGACGAAAGAGTTGTAATGTGCTACAAGTGTTAGAATCAACTCAGGGGCCTGCACCGAGCATGGGAAACAGGAAGCCTTGAGAATCCTAGAATCCCCGATGCTGATTTCCAATGGATCCTTGGACTGTCACTGAATGTACATTATTTTAACCAGGGCTTGCATCTCGGCCCACATTCTGACGCTGGTGTCGGTAATCAATTAAACTTTGGAATCAATCTTTGATCCCATGATGGTGTTGTCCTTCACATACTTCATGGTGAGATACAATTTTTCTAAGGCCCTCTCCATCTTAGATCTGATGGCTACCCTAGTGACCACCGTGGAAGGAAGTTCCAGACTTCTGGGTGGTGAAGATGCGGAAGCCTCAGACATTTTAAAGTATGTTATTCTAGAAACCTGCAAGGCAAGGCGACTGTCAAAATTCATGAATAAGTATTATTCCAGGATCCAGAGATCTTACCACCAAGGCACGTCTTTTCCCTGAAAAGTTAGTTTAAGTTCAAAATCCTGGAAAGTATATATTATTGCAAACTTAGGAAATTAACCAATATCCGGGCCTGGGGGTCTCAGCATATCTGACGAAAGTAAGATGTGGGTTGGGTGAGGGCAAAAGACCTGGGGTCCAGAAAACTAACCGTTGGAAGATGTGTATGAAAAGTGAGCTATCAGGCCCACATGGACGTCATGTGGCTATGCAATAAATGGGAGTTATGGAGACGATGGCGGAGCCAACTGGCCGAACGCGTGAAAAGCGGAGGCCACTTGGAAAGTTTTGAATGCATACGTGGGACATAAATGGATCATTAAGGCTGGTTTATGGAGGAGAGAGAAAACCACCTAGTTGAAACCGGCCAAGAGCCGAGTTTCAACCAGGTGGTATTCAGCCTTGAACAAGCTTGCAAATGCAGATGAAAAGCAGACAAAGCACGACGAGCTCAACAAAAGACTGGGTGAATATGCACAAAATATACATCATATTTACAATAGAGATGAAAGATATATACATGAAAAATGGAAGGATATACATTAATATACACTAAATATACATATATACAAAACGCAGAGCAACTACTTTAACAAAACAACGCCAAACATGTACAAGCATATACAATACCTACAGAATATACTACACCTGCATAGAGGGCGGACAACCCTCTGGTAGAGCCGACCCACCAACGGGCGGAAAACCAGACAACCAAGACAAAAACAAAATGAGGAAACAAGATGGAAAATGCAAACAAACGCCAACAGAACACAACGAAAAAGCAAGAAAACAAAGGAGAGAAACCAGACACCAACCTGAAAACTAGAGAAAGGAAGGAAGGTGAGGTTCTGAGAATGCTCTAACACAGCTTCCACCTTCAAATGATCACCACTCAACTCCAGAAACCACTTGCAATTGTTCAGAACAACTCGGAATAGCTTGCACTAGATTCTCACTAAGATCACTGTGATATCACTCTGAAATCGCTCAAATTGCTTAAGTGTTTTAATCGCGATAATTGTGAAAATGACAGGTGATTCCTATTTATACCTAAGGTGAAAAACAAGTTACCCTTCCTTTTGCAAACTCCAAAACAAGCAGACCTCCGAACTCTGGGCCTGGGGATTCCGAGCGACCATACCCTTTTACAAAAAAAAGACATCGTGGCAAAGAATCCCGGAGTCCGGAGTCCGGTTCCTAGACAAGGAACGCCCAACTTTGGGACTGGGTCCCGGAGACACAAGGGACAAAAAAAAAAAGCAAAATGAACACCACGGGAAAGAAAACCCGAAGAAGGAAAACAAAGAAAAAGGAAAAAAGACAAGGCAAGAGCCAAAAGCAGAAAACAAAAAAAGAGGGGGACCCAACATTTTGAACACAAAATGTAGGGACGGGGATGTAGGGCATAATAGGGTGCCTTTGGATTGGTAGGTTCATTTACAAGATCCTCTATGATATCTCCTGTTTCATCTATGTTGACTTCATATGACAAGGGTTTTACCTATGCAACCTTAGGCTTTGCTGCTTGTATATAAACCTTATCACAATCAACTAGGAAACATATTTCATCTTTGTAATCTTCAACTAGTTATTTGGGAAGTTTGTACCTAATCTACATCTTTTGTTTGAAATTCTCAAAGTATCCATCCATAATGTTATCAAAGTTATCTCCTAACTCAGCTATGAATTCATTAATCTGATGGATTATTGGTCTATCCTTCTTCCAAGCTACTTTACCCTTGGAGGGAAAGAACTTCTCGACATAAAAGAGTATGAAGGTTAGAAGAGAACCAAACTTACATGAATTGGATTTGGATACTGGCCTGCTTTCCATACTCTTTCTCAACTGGATGAGCTACAATTCTGCTAGATCGAATACCAGAATCTGCTTCACCACTTTGTTTGCTAGGTCAACAGCTTCACACGGAACATTGTTAGGTCTAATCAGACTGTATATCTTGTGGGATATAACATGAATTCCAAATTTCAATTCCATATCAGTTACTTAATTAAATCTCATGCCTCTTCCATCCCACTTGAAAATAGTTAACTCAGCTAGGTCATCCCGGGTTAGGGTATTGGTAGCTTTCAACTTTTCTAGCATAGGAAACCTAGTGACATGGTGAATTATCTACTTCATGATCTTTACAGGATGTTCCAACCAGAGGTGCATGTCATGGACATGGCTAAGAACATATCTCATCCATTTTTTCTGGAAATCCCTCGACATGTGCATGATGTGTGTTAAACCCTTGGTTTAGAGGTGCTTATGCTCGGGCTTCAGACTCTCATTTGTACATAATTCATCACATGCCTTACTCATCTCAATGGTTCCAAGCTCATGTATGTTGCAGTGATAGAAGCTTCAGATGTCATTAACCAGTAACATTTTCGAAGGAATTAGGGAATGAGCTCCCATCGGGTCTATCTCCTCTGTAATTTCCAAATGAAGCTTAAACACTGGAAGATCACAAATTGCATTTCTCACCAACATCTCAGAACCTTTCTTGATCTTGCTGCTGGAAGTGGATGCCATATTGTTTGAACAAAATGATCAAACTCCACTTTCAATCATAAATTTGCACTTAATCGCTAAGGGCTCTGAATTGATTTGTAAACTAAAAAATTTGTAAGCAATAATCTTTACAATCCTTCATTTATAAGAGATTTTCAACCGTTAGATTATTTCATTAAATGCTCCATACATAGTAGCTGGCATGACTCAGGTGTTTCTCTAAGATTCACTTGGAAGCTCGGGTGAAACCAACTTTCCAATTATCAATACTACCTAACTCAGCTCGGTTAAGCTAGAGTAGCTCGACTGTTACTAACACTCTAGCTTGGGTAGAACTATAATATGTCCTTGTGCATCAATATGTAGATTTGGACTTGCTAGCTTATCTGGAACTGATATAAGATGGCTTGTATTGCACAGTTCCAGTCATCTCCTTACATTCCTATTTTGTAATGGTAGATCCACCTAGCTCACTATTTAGGGTATCATTAGATCCTTCATTTCTTTGATCTGAATTATCTAAGGATTTCCCTACCCATTTCTTGCTCATCTGAGTTCTGATTTCTAAGATTTTGGCTTTTCCATTCTCAAAATCAGTATCAAATTTTTCTCTGTTCATACAGTTCTTGCTTAGATGCCTGAGTTTCTTGCACACATAACATCTCTTAGTAGGATCCCTTTTCCTGAAGTGAGTCTTCATACAATTTGCACCAATGTGTCCATATTCACCACAATGACAACATCTATACCATGTGTTGTAATCCCAACCAAAAATTTCCTTGGCTAATTGTTCAGCAGGATTCCACATCTTAGTTCTGCACTCAAAAGATCTATGACCTTGTTTGTTGCACTTGTAGCATTTTCCTTCAAACTTAGATTTCTCTTTGCATTCACTTGCTCTATGTCCATGTTTTTTATAACTGTAGCATTTACCATTAAATTATGACTTTCCATTGCTCCAACATTTATTTGATGTATGCCCCAACTTACCACAATGACTGCATGTAGGCTTGTTGTTCCTTTGAGCTCCTTGCTGTGAGGATTCACCTTGTTCAGTATAATCTAATCCAGTCTATTCATGATGTCTGAATTATGTTGCCTAATCCATGCTAGTTTGTGAATTCATCATACTTTCATTTGTTTTCTTTTTCAGTATTGAGATCATTCTGCAGTCTTTCATTTTTTGTTCTTAAATTGACAAATTCCTGTGTTGCATTGTTGAGTTGACTTACCAAATCAGTTTGCTAAAGTGACAAATGTTGGATTTCATTTTATTTTTCTTCTAATCTTGTACTTAGCAATCTTTTATCTTATTGTGCTATATTTCTGTCATCTTCTGCTTTGTTCTTTAGTTCCATGACTTCACATATTCTGATTAAGTGAATTTCCTATTCTCTTTTCAAATTTCTGACTTCTTCATGTAAAGTGGGATTCTTTGTAAGTCTTCAATGGTTGCATCAGCTTCTTCAGAACTTCTATCCTTGCAAAAGTATTCAATTCTTTCTTCTATATAGTTCTTGTCATTCATCTGTACTACTAATTCTTTTCTTCTTTTTAGGGAAAGAGAGAGCTACTCCTTAAGTTTTATGATCTGATCCATGGCCACTTTAAGATCTATCTTTTCATTCTCTATGGATTTCTCCAGTCTATATGTTTCCATAGTCTCTAATCTTTTCTCAAGTTGTTAAACTTATGATAAGAGAACCACTGCTCTGATACCAATTGTTGGAAATATATGATGTGCCCAGTGACTGGGGGGGGTGAATCAGGAACCAATAAAAATTAATCCTTTTGATCCACAATTAGATTAACTTATTTATTTTCATGAATAGAACTTGAAAGTAAAGAATCATACACAACACATAACACAATATTTGGTTACCCAGAAACCTTCCAAAAGAAAGTAAAATTGGGGTGGGGATGATACCCACAATATTTAGTACTACAGTATAAATTTAGCCTGTTAGAGCTTACAATGACCGCTTCTAATGGTCTACCCTGTTAGGAGCATAGAAAGGATTGTTAGGTCCACCTTGTTAAAGGATTTTGTACAATACAATGAGTAATGAAACTGTGTTAAGAGATTTAGAGAAAGGACTGTTAGGTCCACCTTGTTAAAGGATTTTGCTGATCCACCTGTGAGAATGAACCAGTTGATGATCTTCTTTGTGCAACTATGATTGCTAAATAAGATCCTTTTGAATATAACTGACCACTTGAATGTGATAGATGAGACTCTGATGTCCTGAATACTTCTGCTCTTTAATCAAACTATCATTTGCATGCGTTTACACTTATGCATACATTTCATACATATACACCATACATACATCATTTGGATAGAACAAACTATCTTACATATATATCTTATCCAAACAAATAACTCTGCAAGTCGGCTTGCAATAAACAAAATGATATTTAACAATATATGCAAGGTCAACTTCAAAATGTCACTCGGGTCCAAAAGTCTACTCGGGTGATAAATTGTCACTCAGGCGATACTACAAATCACTCGGGTCATACTTATCACTCAGGCAATGTTGGTCACTCGGGCAATGTTGATCACTCGGGCAACACTAATCATCCGGGACTTTGCATAATGCTTGATGGCTCAGTCAACACTAGATGACTAAGTGTTTTGACACTAATTGACAATATGTCTTGACATAAGGTCTACAATTGAATCTTAAATCTATAACACATGTCTCTGCTCCTCCTATCCAACCCTCTCATGAGGCTCAACATTCTTATTCTTATATCCCTTCTTTGTTGGAGGCTCAGGAAAAGAACCTTCTCATGGTAAGCATCCTTATTTTCCTTGATCCTCACAACCCTTGATGGTGTCTTTTTTTCTCGTGTCTGCACCAAGTGAAAACATAGGAAAGGAACTTGCATTTCCTGATCCCAAGGTGTCCCCTTGCTTCCCTATGCTAATCATCATAGACATACCTTTCCTGTCTAATTATGGAAAGGGTAGTAGACCTCCTAGGATTGTACCCTCTCCCTTAGCACCTTCTCCCAAGCCTTCAAGGGTATCCTCAATTCCTCCTACCATCAATATGATAAAAAGAGGAAGGGTGCTCATGAATGAGCCAAGAGTTCCTATGTCAGTGAGACCTCCTAATTTATTAGTGGCACCTTCCTTATTTTTGAAAACAACATCAATGAACACCCCTATGGAGTAGGATGTCATTGGGACCCCATAGGCTTCTAATCATATCCCAAATATACATTATAACCAACTTGCATGTGAGCATAAGAATCATTGGTGAGAGGGATTTTGCACATGAGGTTTCTACAAGGGAAAAAAAGACATCTTTAGAACCCATGTCTTCCACTTTTGCTTCCACTCCTAGTACTTCCCCTACTCCTATCTTAGTTTCTCTAGCCTTTTTCCCAACAACCTATTCTTTTTTCTTCTACCTTCTCTAAGAGTGACCATTGGGCCTTGCACTAAGTGATTCCAAGTATTCATCTCTCTGTCATAGGAGCCATTTTTATCACCTCCTTGCAAGATATTCCACCCTTTTCTACACCAGTAAACATGTTTCATACACAAGTGGTATCTAGTGTAATACCTAGCCTATACCAGCTCCATCACCTGACAACCATCCTAGTTTCTGTAGTGTGCCCAAGACTACCTTATTGGATCAAAGGGTTTCACCTCCATCCTTCAAGAGGAAGTTCGAATAGGGATTGATGCCAAATTTCCATCATCACAAGTCTACTCTAAGGGATTCTCTTTCTATTTTAGTCCTCATAGTGGAGAAACCTTCAAATTATCTTGATTTCTTCTATGCCCCTTTCACATAGGTTGGAAGGGTATCTTCTGCATCTACATCTCAGCATGAGTCATCTGCAAGCTATGAGGCTTTTATTGTTTACTCACTTCAAGAGATTCTGGCATTGATGATGGTCTTTACAAGATCCCTCTCACTCTCCATAGTAGAGCTCTTGGATGATAATGTTGAGGCATCCTTGTACCTGTCTTAGTTTTTCGTTGGGTTCCTAGGGATACTATAGCAGTTGTACCACTACAATCTCAAACTCCCTCCACATACGATCAAGACTATGAGGTTGATGATCTTTTGGTGGTTGACCTGTGAGGGTAGCACTCACCTCTACATCTTTATATTAGAGCATGTTTGCACATATTCCCTAGTGCTTTTATTTTAATGTTGTTCCCCTCTAGAGGACCCTTGTACTATGTTGGTACTTGGAAATAGAGGGTTATCTATTGTACACCTTCCTCTATTTTTTATCTTATTATTCTATTTATTGTCTATTAATTTTTGACATTTGGGGATGATACAAAGAGTTGGAGGCCGTATTTAGGCTTCCCTTCCATGTTGAACCAATTTGTTTATGATTCTTTACCTTCATGTATCATTCTTCATATCCAATCCATGTTGGTCGTGATAAGATACCCCTAAGAGGATTTATATTGCATTTTTTTATACCTCTTCTAGATTCAGATGCCAATTCATCAGATCTCACTGACTCTTGTTCGATGTTGTAGATATCATGTGTCATCCATCAAGATGTGGCATTCCATGGAAACATCTTGTATGTTGACTTGTCACGATGTTTTTATCTCTCTCCTTATACTCTTATTCTCTACTCTGAGAAACACACTCTATTCTAAGGTGGGGTTGTCATATTTGTTATATCTAATTGTTCACTTGTCTTATTACCATGTTGTCTTTGCATCATAGGTTTTATTAGATAATTCATTTTTAAAAAAATTTTATGTCTTCCTTTATGGGATCCAATCTACTATCTTATCCAATTTCACCTTATCATATGTCTATCTATATTTTTCTATTTGTACCGACGTGATGAAAATTTTCCTTATCACATGACTATCTTTCTTTTGCTACTTTTTTGACACATGCCTTAAGCTTCCATATCATTGAACTATCTATATTTTTCTACTCACATTGGTGCAGCATCTAAATCCACCCTATCATAAAACCATGTATCTTTTTCTACTCGCATCAGTGCACTATCAAAATTTCTCTATCATATGACTATCTAGCATAACACAACTTGCTTCCTACACTGACATAGCATCGATGGTCTTTATCTATAGGATTTCTTGGTCATCTAGCATGCTCATTTATAGCTTTCAAGTTGGATTATTCTCAACAAATATTCAAGGATTTCTTACTAGCAGCAACCCTATTTGGACGAAAACCTTGTAGGTAAGTCAAGTAAGTTATCTCTACTTTAACTTGTATTCTATATCATGATATGCTCGCTAAAGTGAGGGAACATGTAATGTCATAAATTTATACCCTTGTGTAATTTATCATTACACCATGTCCCTACCTTAGTTTAAAACATAAAATTCCATGTCACCCTTCACATCCCTTCTTTTTTCTAATTCAACTATTTTATGAGATTCTTGGTGACATGGCTTGGTCGACCCAAGATGCATGCCCACCGCAGAGATGTCTACACAACATGCACTCATTCTACAAATCCACAGACGTCTAGTGAACCATTGATGCATTAAAAACTTCCACCCTTGTAGTGTAACACCTCATACCATCACCCACTGATTCCAAGATATGACTCCTTTCCATTATAATCCTATTTTCAAGCTTCATTTGGGCTTCTTCTTGGTTATTCTCTTACTTCATTCACACTTCTTCACTTACTTTTATCTCTCTTCACTCCATTTCTACAGCTTCTTATTGTATTCAGACAACTTGCAACACCTTGGTTTCAATCATCTTAATTTCTTAGCCTTCATTCCATTGGGCTCTAAATTGGTGTTTTTGAAGGGAGCCTATTTATCTCACCCATTTTCATGTTTTGATAGCATATCATAGTTATTTATCTTTCAATATTATTTTTTTAGTATTTTATCTATTATCTTATATTTATCTATCATTATTTATCTCATCTATTTGACTATTGTGGAGGTGGAAACACCAAAACAAGGATATAACCGGGGCAAGTCTCCAAACAACCACCCAAAATTTTCCTTTGTTTCTATGTGTAAGTTCATTGGAAGAAGAAGTGGAATAGCTTGTCAATCACATTGGTATTCTTTTCTTGTAATTTGCATTCACCTTCCATCTCTAATTTGGTCTTTACTTTCATTAGTCTAGTTGTTCTTTCTATTTCTCATTGGTTAGTTTAGTTTTATTTCCGCATTCTAGTTGTACCATCCTAAAAATTTAGCACCTATAATTGGATGCTCAGTTAGGCCCCATTTGATTTCAATATTTCATGTCCATTATGCTTAATCCAACTACCTATCTCCTCTATTTTTGGCATCTACCCTGTCTCTCCAACACCTCAATTCAATTGTGAAAATTTATCCTAGTGACACAGTGCCTAAGGCATTTTGTTCTTAGGAATGCAACTCCTAAGACATTGTGTTCCCCCATAATTGGGCACAAATTTGAATTGGGGCCTCGTTGTGATGTTTTGGTGGGAATTTAGATCTCATGATCATCCTGGGTTAATTTTAAATCCTAAAATATGTAAGATATATAAGTGGTCCATCTCTCATCATTTTGACATCAAACAGTATCAAGTATTATCATGCATCCATAAAGAAATCAAGTGAATTCAATTTTGGAAGGAAAGAATCCAAAATCTAGCATTTCCTCAAGCATTCCAAGGCATTTTGAAGGCAATATTCTCTATTTTAGCAAGATTCTCTCCCATGATTGCCAAATAGAGGAGTTCTATATCAATCAAAAATATCCTTTGTCCATCCACATGCATTATACCTTTATAGAAAGTTTTCATCAAGCATAAAAAATATTAGAGATCTAGGAGTGTAATTCATAGATCCATGCATTTGTGAAGGCATCCTTGATTTCTTTCTACATTCTAAGGTTCAGCAACGACAATTCAAGTAACATACAAGTATCTTCATAAATATGTGCAATCTCAATATCCATTTAATCTCAATATCCATTTATGAAGGTACACACATTTACAAGGTAGATCTAATATTTATCGTTATATTTAATACTTTTGTTAATTTAATTTCATTATATTTTCAAGGTTGATTCCTAAATAGGGGTTTGACCAAGGCAAACCCCTTTCCACAATGTGTCCCCCTATTTTTGTGTGCATGAACATGTAGAAAAGTTGTCGGGTCTTAATCCAGAAAGCGTGGGATCTATCAGATGACTATAAAATTTTCAGGAAGAATAATTGGGAACAGAATGCACAGAGCATTTTTTACCCTACAAATCATCTCTAAATTTAGACTATAGGTCACTACAGTATTCTAGTTTCCAAGTCATTAAAATTCTCAATCTATTTTCTGCCGGTCTATATTTTTTGAAACTTGTCATGTTTTCTTATTTATCTTCCTATCTTCATCATATAATTTCCCATAAAATCCAACTTCCGCCAATTCGTTATTGTGAAGTATCATTGACTCATTCATTTCTTTAGTCCTAATTGATCCTCTTGGGTCATCTTCCTTTTCACTGTGCATTAGGGAAAGGAGGACAATCCCTTGCATCACATTATTTCCCATTCCTTACAGTACATTTTTGGTGAACCCAACACACAATATTTTCATTCTTATTTGGCATCTAGATCTACTTTGTATGCATTGAATCCCTCTTTTTATTTGATGGTCAAATGTTCTCTTCATTACATTTTGGGTGCACTTTAATTCATGTTGCATAAATTTAATAAGTCTTTGCATATTTATTACAAATTTATTACTTGCATGTGTTAACATGTATTTCTTTCATTTCCTTGTGCATGAGTGTTATAACATTGAGTCCTACCTATATCATTCCAGTTAGGAGAAGCCGTAGAATTATGGGTTTCTTTGATCCCGAGTCCTCTTTGTTTCCTAGGATTCTTCATGAGACACACATGCCTAATAATGACATTCCTCATGTTGTTTAAAATCCTTCTTCCCACTCTTCTCATTATAAAGATGATACCTTAAGAGTCCCTCCTATGCAAGTGCAAAATTGTTCTCATGAATTTGAAAAATTTGAGCAATGGTTAGGTCAAGGAAATTCTAATATGAAAGCCATCTCCTTAGTAGAAGGGTTAAGGAGGTTCGTTCACAATGATGAACATGGTTTTAATGTCTTACACACTATTTCACATCTTATTAAAAGAAATGTTAAACCTCTTCAAGAATGTTCTCAAGTTCTTGGTTTAACTCAACCTCCCATTAGTGTTGAGACTTCTATTCCTATTTCTATATCTTTACCTAGTGTTTCTACTTATGCTCCACCTCTCATGACTACATCCATTCCAAACATCAATCCTACACAATTTAGTCTTGGAAGCATTCCTAATACTAGTGTTCCTCCTCTTTCAAGTGTTCCATGTGTTTCCAAACCTTCATTCATGCCTACCTACAAAAATTTTTAATTTTTATATTCCAATGTTCCTTCCATTTCCCATAACGGTCCAAACCTTTCACATATATTTCATACCAACCTTTCTACTGAATCTGCTATCAATAGTCTTGCTCAGTCTATTTCATCCTTGCAACTAAAAATCACCTCTATTACTTAATCAAAATTTAATATTCCCACATGTGATATTGCTATCCCTTTGTCCTTATAAATTATTCATGCTTTTATCCCTCAATACATCGAGATACTACACTTGGAGACTTACAATGGTAAAGGTGATCCTTTGACTCGTGTGAAAACCTTTTGAACATTATGCGGTGAGTTTTTTATGATCATAGATTCATGGCTAAACTGTTTACTAGAAAATTTCAAGATAAGGCCTTGGAATGGTATTTTTCTTTACCTCCTTACTCCATTGATTCTTACCAAAAACTTGTTAAGGCTTTCATCAACAATTCCAAAACAATATTGGTCTTAATATTTACTTGTTTGATCCATTGTAAACAAGGTGTTAAATAAAAAGTGATTGATTTCATTGGTAGATTTAAACATTTGCATGCTCATATTTCTTATCATGTGCCTAATATATATGTGCAATGTATTTTCAATGCTAATTTACAAAAAGACATTAGAGATAAGATATTTCTTTCTGAATTCTCCTCTTTTACTCAATCATGTGCAATTCTTCATAATTATTAGCTTTAAGTGATTCAATTTGAGAGCACCACTCCAATGGCTCCGATTGATAAGAGTGATGTTGCATACCAACCTTCCCAAAAATTTCAAAAACCTAAGGAATTGATCAAGATCAATAATTCATCAAATAATGTTGATATACAAGTGCAGACAACCTCCAAAGGTGTGACTCATTTGTCATCTTGTTTTAGACCTTCTTGTAATTTTACACCTCTTTCTGAATCTTTTTATAATGTGATGTTGAAATTGATTAATGATAATGTCTCAACACTTCCTCCCATTAAGCTAATTTATCCATCAAAACTAACTCCCAATAAATTTGATCCCAAAGATTTTTGCTAACATCATCATCAACCTAGTCATGATACTAAAAAGTGTTTATGTTTGAAATCCATTATCCAAGACCTTATTAACTCCAATGCTATATCAGTTGAGGGTGTTAATGATCAAGGAAACAAATCTCTTTCCCCTCCCAAGAAAACTTGAAAATATATACTAATCCTTTACCTTCTCATTCTATCAATACCATTCAGTCTACTCATTCTTTACCTTCTCCACCAATATTGTTGACTCTCCTACCATTTTTAGCTATGATAATGAATGTACTAAGGTCAAGAATGTTGTCAATCTTATTGATCAACCCAAACCTAAACCTAAACCAAAACCTAATATTTGTATTACATTTGATCCTAAGGAGACTATTAGGGAACCTAATGGTCCTCTTTACATTATTGCAAAGATTAATGGCCTTCACTCTTGTGGAGTTCTTATAAATCCTACTTGTATAGTGAATGTTATAAAAAAAGAACATCTTTAAAAAAGACACCTCCAACACCTTTCCTATAGAAGTTGGTAAGAAAACCTTAGATATCACCATTTTTGTTATCCCAACTTTCGATCAGTTTCAAGTTAGACTTGGCCTTCCTTGGATCACTTCCATGAAAGCTATACTCTCTCCTATCTATAAGTGTTTGAAATTTCCCCATGATGGATAAATAATCATGATTGACCATAGTCTCTATTAGCATTTGTCTACTTGAGGGAACTTTTACCTTGACTTTGTTTTGGCCTTCCATGCCTCAATCAGTTCAACCGTGCAAAGGCAATTTCTTCCTATCGTACCAAAAATTCAAAGTCCAAAAGATTTGTGAACTTACCAATCCTAAGTTGATTCCATCTCCCTGCCTTGGACTTGGACTTCTTTCTACACCTCTCATACCTCCTATTTATGCTTCAGTTCCACCTTCTATATTTTATAAACATACTGCAACTTTGATCTCTTAACCTAGTGTAGTGCCTTCTATTTTTCCTCCTAAAGAAGAAAATAACCCGATGTTGATTGATCCTAAACCACCTCAAATTTAAAACAAAATTAAACATAACCATTTTTCTTATGACCTCCACCATGATATGGTCGTGAGTGTGCTTCCAAAAATTGTTCCTCCCCTAAGACACCTAATGATACATTGATTCCATTGACCAACCTATGCATAGCCCAAGGGAGGAATTTAATTTAAATAAGATGAAACTAAACACCATGATAATTCTATTCGTATTCAGTATAATATTGTGATTTATTTTGATGAAGATACTCTTGATGATGATACAAATTTTGTTCATTCTAGTGATTTTGATGATATGTATGAGCTTATTGATGTTAATCATTATTTTATATGCTCATTTGAAAAAAAATTATCTCTTGATCCTAGTGAAAAACAAAGTGACTCATCCTTAGAGAATGGTTCTTGTTTGGAAATGGCAATTAGTTCCATCTTATATACTTTATGTTTCTCCTCTTGCGTGTTTCCCACCTTTTCTAAACAATGCAGATCAAAATGTGGGGGGGGGGGGGGGNCAGGCAATATGCTTGATTAGATCCTCTTGTACAGTAGATTATTTTTGTGTTTTCCTTTCATGTTGTACTTCCCCTATGATTTGCTTCTTGTTATGTTTAGATCTCTTTAAATGAAATGTTTGCGTGACTCTTGTGCATAGTTATGCAACTTTGCATGAGATGTCACCCTGTACACGGAGGCACCGACCAACTCCGCCTAAAAGAGGGTACCTTGGAATGAGTTACTCTACCTCCCAAGCACTTATTTATTGGGTCATGACGGTGTTGGATGAGCTTAGTGGACACAAGGATATTTTTTTAAGGGGGTCTGGTAGTTTGGGGAAGGTTCAAACATACACAAGGTATCCTGCGAGAAAATATTAGAACATGATTGAAAGAAACTTCAAAAGATAGGACAAGGGGAAAATAAATAAATCTAACTATAACCACTTCATAAATAGTACGCTAAAAAATACACAAGACTAACGACATACCTACTTTAAGAATACATGATCAACAACCATAATATGAAAAATAAAAATGAATTCATTTTGTTAACACAAATTCCATCCATTAACAAATAACCAACTCTTGAGAAAAGGACAAAACTGCAAACAAATGATACAATATTAACAACAACTGAGATGAAGACATAAAATTAGTATGCTAATTGCAAGTTATTCATACCATTATCAGTGCAAATATTAAACTATCACTGGTCTAGGATTACAATTCTCCAAGGGAGCATGAACTTAACTAAAATAGGAAAAGTAGAGAGTGATTTGACAAACTATCTAACTGTAAGCTATGGCCTTCAAAATTATCAATTTTGTGAACCTTCAAACTAGTCCCAAAATATATATTTATATATATATACAATATACATACTCAATTTTACAATGTTTTACACTATTCACATTATTTACAAGTGCATACACCAAGTGCGTTAAATACAAACTCGAAGAGGAAAGAAAGAAACGTGAAGGAAGGTGTAGAAAGGGGGAATTCAGAATCCAGTTTTTGAGGGAGAGATCCATTTGTACACAAGCCAAGTTATCTATTGGTTCCCAAATAGGTTTTATGCTTCAATAGCTACCAATACACTCACTACAAATTCTAAAGAGTTTCTAACTCCAATTATCAAACCCCCGTGAATGACTGGACTAACTAACAGGGATTAAAAACTCCTACACTTTTGGCTCTATAAGACCAAGGCGAGAAAACCTAAATACAGTACAATACTACCCTCTTTAAACACCCCTAAATTTGATAAATAGATTATCCCATAAGAGTCTCAACATTAACAAGAAAATACTAAGTAAGAGCTAATTACTTATTGATTCTCAATTGTTATGGAGTATGAGATACACATACCACAGATAAAATTGAAAAATAAAAAGATTTTTTTTTATCAAAAGATGGTATAACCAGACAACCTGAACCAAAAAAATAAAAATTATAGCATATTTAGATCATTGCCTTATCCATTGGGCAATACTCTCATTTTACAACCCCTTGTATGAATGACATAAAACTGGTAATAATCCAAGACTTAGAATATTATTTCATTACAATAACATCCATTCATGTAATCCAAAATTAGACTTCTTATAATGATCCTTATGCCAACCTTATGAACTTATGAATTAATTTTCATCATTTTAATTGATCCTTGATCAAAGCTTGGAATTAAAACATGCACATATGAATTCACAACTCATAAAACCAACACAAAAGAGAGCACCAAATCTAGATTATATTTCGTTAACTTTAGAATCATTGTCTTCATACATTTATTTGCTCACTAAAACAATACTCAATAGGACTAAAGCTCCAATACTAAAATATCTAATTTATCTGTATATTGTTATACAAGACTTATTACATCTGTTAAACCTGTCTGAGGTTGAAAAAACTCTATTGAATTCAAGACAAAATTTCTCAGCCCTTCCTAAGTGATCTTGGAAATCCTTTTATAGAACAAGGATTGAGAAAAGCTATGGCTCTCTTAGGGAAAAAAAATTTAATTGCTTAAAAACAAAAACCTGGGAAAAACACATCAAGTCTTCAAAAAAAATTGTAGCGTGGGAATTGGGCATCAACAAAATGACAACTCACACTTTTGTTTGAATATAAGTCAGCTACAATTTCTTTGGATCACGTAGGCTACCCATAGCATTTGAAGGAAAATTCAAGGAACCTATTTAGATAATTGTTCTCCCTGTAAACATGCTCAAGTGCCATGTAAGTAACCAACCACAAAAAGACAAAATTAATGGAAATTAATTATTCAAATATATTTTCCCTTATTCAATTCCATCTCCCATTTGGAAAATTCCCTATCTATTGGCCAACCAAAAGTTTTAACAGTCTCTATCTGTCCAACTTCCTCATTTCAATGAGCGTCAGTTATAGCCCTCACATCTCCAATAAATTTCA
The DNA here is from genome assembly GCA_018584345.1 of Thuja plicata. Taxonomy (NCBI): domain Eukaryota; kingdom Viridiplantae; phylum Streptophyta; class Pinopsida; order Cupressales; family Cupressaceae; genus Thuja; species Thuja plicata. The sequence continues at coordinate 1,662,452 of MU226251.1, forward strand.
CAAGGTCCACCTCAACTCTAAAAATATTATCTAACACATCAAAAATACAATAAAAATCTTTCATCCACGCATTGATATCCTTCAATTTTCCCCCTTTGTCATAAATGTTGGGAATATAGGCATTGTATGACTCAACAAATAACTGCAGCTTACCCTTGATTATCTAATCCTTGCCTTAAAAAAATGCAACCAATGTGTTAACTTTGTTAACCATATCCTTTGTATCTACAAACTTATAAGGTAAGTCAGGCCTATAGATTAAAATAGCTGCAATTTTTTCCATTGACATATTTATTTTTGACCATAAGGTGAAAATAGGGTTCAGGAGGTCCATTGCCTCTGCACACTTCCTTTTAAAAACTTGCAAGGCTATATGGGAGCTATGAACAACATCCAATTTTTTTTCAAAATATATATCCTATGTTGTAGAATTTATAACAATACCTTGACTCCCAAAGTGTTCTTTTCTTCCTCTAATTTTTATATTCTATCAGCATAGTCATTCATCTTTTTTCATTCACAATAGGAAAAAAAAGAACAACATTGGAATCAGAAGGAACAAACTCACCAATAGTCTCCAGTGAAGCATCCACCATCTCATGAGTAGAAAGCACTGAAAAATTAGCTAAATTTTTAGTTAGCTCAGCAATTTTCTCTTCAATCTTATTATTTAGCATAAGTTGCCCTTCATACTCTTTGGAGATTCAGATCAGACTATTATATGTCTCTGCAACTCTTCTCTTCAAATCTTCATCTTTATCTCTATTTATAAATGACACGTGAGTTGAAAGATAAATAATCTCTATGTTGCTCACATTCTGAATATTCCAAATAAGCTTGTCACCCTACCTTTTACATTGTATATCACCAAGCCTCATATTTTGTGTAGTAGGTGCAAGTGACCAGATAGCTAATGTTTTACTTTTTTGGGTCAAAAACATATCCTCTGATAAACTCACCAACCGCAACTTCATATTTGAAGATTGGATCACACTATCTACTTATTTGATCAATGACAAAAGAGGATTGTGTTGGCAAGTGATGCATTTTGGACTGATATGGGACACTTGAGAGTTGTCATTTATGGCAACACATATAGTATTATGATCACTTGGAGTTGTTTACAGTTTTAGAGATGCAAATTGTAAAATGACTAAGTACGGTGAATAGAAATACAAATTATAGCAGTACAATTTTGGAAAACAAAGATAATATATAATGAATGATAACATTTGAGCTTAAAGGAAGACATTTTTGGGGTATGTATGACCTTCTGTTAAGGTCTCTTGAGTTGTGGTGTTGATCGAAGTGAGTTACAGTGCTTTGAAGACATGTGAAGACAGAGTAACAGAGATACATGGTACATGAATAATCGCAATGATTAAGGAAGTATGACATGGAATCCAAATGTGCTAAGTTGGATTGGGATTGTGGATTATCTATTCTTTGGTAGTATAAGGTCACCGAATTTGTATTTAATCTTTGCATAAGTATTAATTCTATTTTTTAATGTATTAGAGAGCCAACTGATATATATATATATATATATGAAGAGCTTTTTGTAAAGTGAAGGGTGAGAGTGATGAGATGATATGAAGAAGATGCAATGCATGGATGCATTGTGATGTCAGAAAGATGTGAGATACAACTAGAACTACCTAAGCATAGCTGATGCTTGTGTTGTTCATTTTTGGGATTGATTATAACAGAACTATTTATGATTTTAAGAGTAATGTGCTCAGTTTACCTTTAAAGAGGTTTCGTATTCCCCTAACAGGGAAATATGCTAATGTAATATTCAGCTCCTAACAGGGCTAGGTCTCCTAATAGGGACACTATACTTTTAGTACATATTTTTGTGTACCATCCCTAGCGAGGTTTCCCCTTGGCCAAGGTTTTCTTGAAAACAATTCATGGTGTTATGTGCTTATGTTCTTTTCATTTCAGTAATTATATGGTTAAGTTGGAATTTAGTAAGTTCATGTTTAAAGTGTTGTAATACCAATTCACCCCCCTCTTAGTATTACTTAATACTAACAATTGGTATCAGATCTTTTGGCCCTTGGAGAGAAAGTTTAACAACTTAAGGGAGATCAATATGGATTCTAAAAGTTTGGAGGAAAACTTTGAAGCGGCACTTGAAGATCTTGACAAAGCTAAGGCAGAGAATGGTGACTTGAAATTCAAATTGAGAAGAGCAAAGGGATTCATTAAGAAACTAAAAGAACAACTTGAACTTTTCAGAAGTGAGAGACAAGATCTTATGGTAAAAATAAAAGAGGATTCAGACAATGATAATTCAGATCAGATAATGCATCTTGAGAAAGAGAAAGATACCTTAAAGCTTGATTATGAAACTACTTCACTACAGATGGCTAAAGAGATTCAATAAGAAAATGATGCTAAGAACAAAATTGAAGAAACCTTTAAGGATGCTAATATTCAGATGGAACAAATGAAGACTGAACTTGAACACTACAAGAACAAGTATCTAGAATTAGAGAAATACAGTCAGATCATAAAAGGAGAACTTGTTGAAGCAAAGAATCATATTGAGAGACTTCACATGAGTAGTGACTTGATCGATGAACAGAGAGACAGACAGAAACCTAAAGGAGACATGACTGGTGTTGGCTTCAATGAAGTTGAATGTTCAAAGAATCAAGAAGAAAAATCCAATGCAAATGATGGAGAAAGACCTACTCTTGAAGAAGCTAAATAATAGATCAGACCTTTAAGAGGTAGATGTTTTGGATGTAACAAGTTTGGACACATGAAGAGAGACTGCGGAGGTAAATCCCCTTTTAAACCTTTTTCTAGTTATTGCTTTAACTGTTATGCATATGGGCACAAGAAAGAAGAATGTAGGAAACCTGATCAATCAAGATACAAACAAGATTACATTAGTGAAGAGGCAGCAGCTAAGACCACATGCTACAAATTTAATAACCTTGGGCACATCGCAAGGTATTGTAAGCTGCAGACTAATTAGAATAGATCACCTCCTAAATGCTACAAATGTAACAATCCAGGGCATATAGAAAAGTTTTGTAGGTACAATGGAACTAACAACAGAAGAGTACCACCTCCTATAGTGATAAAGAAAAATATTAGTGATACTGGTAAGAGTCTTGCAAAGTAAATGAGTGAATTTGATAGTTGTTTCAGGAAAGAAGAATATATCAACAGTAACAAGGTATGGAAGGTGAAGGAAGCTAGTGAGGAAAAGGTTTAGAGAGAATTAGTAGATCTTACTGTGTCTTGCATGATGCTAACATTACTACATCAACCTAGATGGCCAAGCAAGGCCTTAGGGGGAGCATTGGAAGAATACATTAAAAATCTATCCAACCCTTGAATTTGAGGAGTAATCTCTTAGAAGCTTAGGGAGAGCATGTAGAGATGTTTTGGAACACATCTATGTGATCACATGGTTTTACAAGCCTATATCCTATGATCGCCAGATTGTTACTCGGCTGGTTTATGTGCAAAAATGAGTTTATTGGGAACTATGTCATTTCTTCACTCAGCGAAGTATAAGGTTAATAGAAAGAACATGTTTGAACATCATTTACAGAGCAGAGCTTGAGGAAAATAGATTCTTGAGGAGAAGCAACATTGGAACAAGTGTGTTGAAGAGCTTGATTGAAGCAGGAATTCATATTTCAACAGTAAAAAGGTATTTAGATCAATTGTAAATTTTTGAAAATGGATACTCTTGTGATTTTTGATGTTGCAGAGATACCTAGATAAAAATTTAAGAAACGCCCTTTCAAATCTACTGAGGATGATCCCAAAGGCGAATTTTCTCAAACACCCTACGAAGTTTTACATGTCAAAGATATTAGGGCTTACATACATTGTAAGTTTGAATCTTTGGGAGATGAAGAGATTTCTATAGAGATGGAAAACTTCATAGGTGATGATGGAAAGATGAAGGATAAGTTTGCACACCTAAATGACTTAAGTATTATGAAGATAACTAAAATTCACAACTTTGAAAAAGAAGAATGGATAAATATTATCTTGAGTAGAGTTCATGATCAGTTCATATGGCTTGGAGATTAGCCTGTGAAGATCTGTAGTGACCTAATTCATGCCATTAAAGGATTGGACAATACTAGTGTAGTAACTATTGCTGAGAACAAAATTAAGATGGTAGAAACCCTAATGCATTCATGGTGGGACACAAGAGCGATGATGGTAAATGATGTATTCCAATAGGATGTAAGATTGATTACTATGATCTTAGGCTATAAACTCCATTATAGCAGCCAACTCAATTCTATATCAACAGGAGTAATGTTAATATCTTATAAGATGGTCAAGGAAAACATCAAGTACAATATTTGTGAAGTCATAACACAACAATTATTGGAGAATGTAAGGAAAATTAAGAAGGACAAGTCAAAAGGATTAAAATTTTGATCTTTGTTGATACATATGTACATTCAGATTATTCACAAATTTCCTAGTATGCACCCTAGGGCATGGAAATACAGTATACCTACTGGCATTCAGATTTCTCAGAGTTATAGGAGACATAACATCACTTGGGTAGATGGGGAACTATTTGGTATGAGAGAAATCCTACAGAGAGAGATGAAGGAAAGGGAGACAATTCCTAAGGTAGTGGTAGAAAAATAAAAGGACTCAATCTATTTCATGGTTGAAACTGATTGTGTGTGATTTGAGGTAGTTATTCCTAGAAAGAAGTGGTGTTATCTACTAGGCTATGGGGTTAGTTCTGAAGTTCTGATTATGCAAGTAGAACACATCTTAGCTTTAGAAGTTGATTCATCAGAGGAGAGATGGGGTACTTATGAGGAGAATTTTGCAAATATTAGGGAGGAACAGACTAGAACATCAAGGAAGAGGAAAGTAGAGAATATAATTGATGATTGTGCAGCCAAGGCATGTATACCTAAAGAGGAAATGAAAGAAGTTAGGAAGAAGATGAATGAGAGAGATTTTGGGTTGGCAAGCACTGCTCCTATAGCCCTTCCACCTATAGAAGATGTGAAGATAATCAGTCCACTTTCTACTTTGATTGATGTATCTACACCTTTGCCACCTCAACATACATTGCAGGTAGAGACAACAAAGCAAGTACCTAGAAGAAACACAAGGTCCACTAAACTGGACTCACCTCCTAAGAAATAGAGGACAGAAGGAGAAGAGAAGAAAGTTGAAGAAAAGACCACTAATATGAGAAAACTTTGGAAGCCATATATGAAAATGCTAGAGAAGAGAGTAATTGAACAAGGGAAGCTTGTTTCATTGACAAAGTACTATGACATGTATGAGGGATCTGACAAACTTCTAATTGAAGACATAGTGATTAAACATTTACTTGTTTATAAGAAGAATTTGATAGAAATAGAAGGTAGTATACCTGAGGAGTTATATGATAAATTGGAGATAAGGAAGCAATTAGCACATAAGGAAGATGAAGTGATTAGAGAAAAAGCAATAGAAGGCATGTTGCTTGTTGTATCTGTTAAAGAGATGGAGAGGATATTGAGTGAAATTAAACCCTTATTGAGAACCAAGAAAATATAAGTAAAGATAATGGGAAGGAGATATGATGAAGTAACTGAGGAGACACAAAAATCTATAGAAAAGGTATTGATGGGAACTGAAACTAAGGACATCTCGCCACCTAAGGCACCTAAGCCCAAATCTATTGAGAAAGGAGAATCATCAAAAAGAGCTGAAATAAACCTTGATAAATCATTGAGAAAAGATGTTATTCAGTATGTAAGCACTGTGAAGCAACCAGATTTCTATGTTTTTGGTGTGCATGTGTCATTAGACACTTTGTAGGATGTGAATGACCCCTTTTTGTGGGATACAAACATTGAAGGAATCAGTGATAAGGATATGACAGAGAAGGAAAAATAGAAAGAAAACATTGATGAAATAGTGGAGGATACAATGGATAAGGTTGAAGTGAAACAGGAAAGTGCTACATATGATTCTTCACCTTTATTTTTGGCAACTGGGGACAATGCTTTGAGAACTGACATTGAAAACATGGATGTGGATGAGCTGATGAGTTATCCTACATCGCATTTGCTAAAGCTAAGGAAAGATCTGAGCAGAAAGGAGAGAAGAAGGCTAAAGTAATGACAAGAGAAGTTGACACTTTGAACAAACTACTCCCAGCACCCATTGTTTTTCAAGGAAATGATGATGTAGAAAACTTGAACAAAGCACTAGATGACTTTGATAGTCACTATGAGTCATTAGAGAAGATTGCTGAAGAGAAGGCTGAGAGGAAATATCTCATGAAGAAATTGGAGGAAGTATGCAAGTATATTTCATGGGACTTGGGAATACTAAACAAGCCTGTATCAGAGGCCAAAATTTATGTCACACAAGGAAGGAATTTATACATTTACAGTATCAAACCTATCAGACATATCAAGAACAGTGAGGACATAGTAGCGAAGGATATAACTACTCTGGATAAGTTGATAGACAGTTGTGAGACCTCCTCACAATCTGTATTGGAGATAGACAGAGAGGTATCCAAGATTTTGGTAAAATTGAGTGTACTTGATACATAAAGAGGGAGAATTATGGCAAGGTTTGGTTTGTTGAAGGGTCTAATCACTCCCAAGATATCAATTCTTGAGGTCCATATCTCTGACACGGAGAAGACAGGACATGCCCTTATAGCTAATATGCCTACTGACCTAAAGGAACCAAAGACTTCTTCATTTGCACTGAATGTACTAATTCATGTAAGTCAGATTTTGGTGAAGACCTGGACAGAGGAAGTGTAGATCTTGGAAGACTATTTCTAAGATGTACTAAAGATGGTCTAATTTTCTAGTAATTAGTGGTACAATTTTGGTATATTCTACATTTTTTTTAACCTTTTCCATTGATGTCAAAGGGGGAGAAGAGAAGAGATGAAAAATGTATAGATAATTATATAGAGTAAAGGATATATAGAGATATCTTTTTGGTATTGACACTTAATCATTTTTCACTAAGTGTTGCCATCAATGCCAAAGGGAGAGATTGTTGGCAAGTGATGAATTTTGGAGTGATATGGGACACTTGAAGGTTGTCATTTATGGAAACACATCTAGTATGATGATCTCTTGGAGTTTTTTATAGTTTTGGAGATGCAGATTGTAAAATGACTAAGTACAGTGAACAAAAATATAGAGTATAGCAGTACATTTTTGGACAGTGAAGATAGTATATGATGAATGATGAAATGCAAGCTTAGAGGAAGACATTTTGGGGTATGTATGTATATATATATATATATATATATATATATATATATATATATAAAGAGATTTTTTTAAAGCGAAGGGTGAGAGTGATGAGATGATATGAAGCAGATGGAATGCATGGATGCATTGTGATTTCAGATAGATGTGAGCTACAACTAGAATTATATAAGCATAGTTGATGCTTGTGTTGCTCATTTCTGAGATTGATTGTAACAGAACTATTTCTAATTGTAAGAGCAGTGTGCTCAGTATACCTTTAACAGGGTTTTGTATTCCCCTAACAAGGAAATGTGCTAATGTAATATTCAGCTCCTAACATGGCTAGGTCTCCTAACAGGGACACTATACTTTTAGTAGTCATTTTTGGGTACCATCCCCACCAGGGTTTTCCCTTGGCTAGGGTTTCCTTGACAACAATTCATGGTGTTATGATTTATGTGTTATGTGCTTATGTTCTTTTCATTTCAGTAATTATATGGTTAAGTTGGAATTTATTAAGTTTATGTTTAAAGTATTGTAATATTTATTCAGCCCCCCTCTCAGTATTACTTAATCCTAATAGATTGCACATCCTATCCAAGCATTACAAATATTCCACTTATTTTTACTAGTTCCCTTGCCTGTTCCACTATGAGTGCATAACTATTTGAACCATATTCTTATATTGCATGTACTAACTTTTCTTTCTTTTCCTCAATATCATCTTCTAGCCCCAAGTTCAATTTTAACTCATTTTCTTTTAATTTGAATTAAAAACTCTTGAATTCATCAGTTTGGATGAAATCATCATTGTGCAGGAAAAAATGGAAAGCAACATCCTTTCATCCATCTGAGAAACTAGTGCTAAGTTTGACTCCCCAGTCTCTTCACCCTCAGGTGGCTTTTGAGAATCCCTTAATGTTTTTTCTTATTTCATGGAAATATGGCCGCTTCTCAGTGAATACTGCCTTAACAAAATCTTTCACCACTCTAAGAGTATGTTCAATCTTTTGTCTTTTGATTGCTGGCCTTTGTGAAGACTAAGCCTCATCACCTTCCTCCAAAACCTCAATATATTCCTTTCTCAAGGGTACATATCCATGTGATGATTGCACATCTTCGGGATTGACCTTAGCTTGGGCTCTAGTAGGAACATCAAGCATCTTCTCCATGATTTCAAAGTATTTTTTAAGCAAAGTTTTCAGTCTATCCCAATACCCAAGTTCATGATAAAAATAAGGAAAAGATGGATCAAATTATTTAACTCCATTTTAGATCTCTGAATGTCATTCCATCTTATCCTCTTCTTAATCAATTCATCTGTAAAAACTATATTCCTAATGATATTCTCTTCAGGTAAATGCTCATGAACTGGAAAATCAACATTTTCCATCTCCTTCAAAGTGTTCCTAATGAATCCTTCAGGATCACATAATCTTAATTTGGCAGTATACAATCTATAATATCTTAAGAAATGATTCATAGAATCTAAGGCCCATTTACCTATTGTAAAATCACCTACTACCCAGAAGCTAGGTAAGAAGGTGCCTTTCTTCTTCTTGGGACCTAACTATTATGTATCAACTAATGTCCACTTCCAAATTAATTCAATTATACCTACCCTAACAGGGACATATTTGTGCAAGATATGGGGTGGTTGAGGACAACCAAATACTCTAATAAAAGTAAAATTTTCAAACACAAAAGTATGCCCCCAATTATGCCTAGTGGGACCCTGACTATTAGCATGCAAAGGTTTGATCATTCGTCTAAGTTCAAGAGGAATCCTATCCTCTTTTGCACCTAACATATTTATAATAGGATTCACAATCTAGTTTTCAAAATGTAAGAAATAAGAAGAGTAAGTAGTACTTTCCCATACCCTTGTCCAGAGTTACACTGGCATCTACGTGCCCATGTCTTGATTCATTAGTATAAGCTCCACATTGTAAAATAGGATGAGACGCATCAGAATTGAATAATTCTTGGAATCAATTGAAGAAGGATTCCTTTGAATAACAAGCAAGTCATTGTGAATTCTGTTGACAATAAAACCCACATAATCATATTCTTTGTTCACATGTGGGTGTTGAATGTCCATAGCTACCATCAATAGATATTATATCACTTTTTTTCCTCCATCTGCTCCAAAAACCTTGCACAAACCATATATATTGTACTTGAGATAGTTTTGGAAGGTATCTAGATCATATGGTTCATTAACATTATCTAGAATTGGTATTATCATCCTCCCATCTCTTGGCATAAACTTAGGAATTGCATTCTTCTTCAAGACACATTTATGCAGATGATATTGTCTCTTTTCTTCATCCAAGTCTATATCTACACTCATAGCTCTGGTGACACCAAACGATTCTAAAAAGCTAGCTCTGTCAATTTTGACCAATGCAGATTTATCCTTTTTCCTAATACATTTAGTAAGTGGACAATAAATTTTTGCTAATACTTTAACTAGGTCAGCGTCCACAAAAAAATTAGGTACAATCAATTTTTCCATATTTAGGACCCAAGGGTTACACACAAGGCTTTCCTTCACTCTATTATTCAAAAAGAATAAAAAAAAAGAACTAGTGGAACCAGGAGTGTCTAGGTTCTTACAACGAGAACACATATGCCTCCATGGTTTCTCATTAGTTGATAATGAATTCAATGTTCCAGGAAGCAATTGAACTCATTCCTCATAAAAATTATCATTTTTCTGCTTTCTCACAACTACTAATTTAGTGGAAGTACTTGGTTCTCCCATCTCTATGTAATAACAAATATTCTCACCAGATAGAAAATCTTTAATAGAAAATGTGTTTTTCTAAAACACAATGGATTATTCTCAGATGCTCATGTTGTTACATAGAAATCAAAAGCTCAAGGTTTGATACACAAATGATTACTTCATTGCAACTTTAAAGCTTTCTCGCGTACAAATTATTTGTCCATCAACTTGACATTAATGTTATGCATACACAATAACTCATATTAGTCATGGAGGAAATGGTTAAATCAACAAGGCGCGAGTTTATAACCCTTGAACAATTTTTAGAATAATTTGAAAAGAATGCCAGCATGGCAACACATTTTTCAGCATGTCACAAAAATATTGGTCCAGACCCCACTTGCTATTTTTTGACCTAAGTCAACTATTAGCAAGGTCTACATGGCATCTAGCACAACTTCAGATCATAAAGTATGACTTACATTATACATTACAAACCTACGCAAACCCTTCATATCCACTATGCATTATCGCAACCTTCAAATTAAACTACATCATAAACCTATGGACTTGCGCCAATGATCACCTCTAACATCTTCGCAAGATCGCATACAATCAATGTAAGGGAAAAGATAACGTGCAACCTCATGCTAATTGTTGATCATCATGCCTGAGACATGTGGTAGTATCTTGCATCATCGCAAAAAACTAATGTAACCTATCAAAACCTTTGTGATGTTGCAAAAATCCTTGTCCTTCTTTGAATCTCCATGGTACACGTGGAATCATCTTGCACTATCACAACAAACTTCATGTCTTTATAAAAAAGTACTTGCAATCTTGCTGGGCCTATATAAAATGTCAGTTTATTTTAAAATATTAGGACATGTTGAACCTTAGCGCTTGTTTGCACTTTAAAGAATTTACCCTAGAAAATTCTTGTGAACACACGATAGACAAAAATATAACCGCTAAAGATACCATCACATAATCGCAAATGTTTACACTTAACCGTTATTTTCCATGCGATGTTGTGAAAAGGTATACTTGACCTCCACACTAACCTCATTGCAAGGTTGCAACATAAAATAGTAACTTGACTTCAAACCTGCGACCTTGCACAAAGAATTAACTTAATCGCTAGTGCAACATCGCAACTGTTTTATGTAACATGAAAAAAACCTTGCGACCATGTGATACAAAGAAACTAACCGCTTCACAAGATCGCATCTGTTAACACTTAACATTACTTAACCTCGCGACCTTGTTCCTGACTATTTATAAGACATCGCTAGTTTTCATTAATAGATAATTTGACCAAATAAGACTCGTGAACTAGCAGTAAAGCAACACAAGAAATTTTGACTTCAACTGACCACCATGACATAACACATGGACCAATAAGAAAAGACCAGCTCAGACCTTATGCATTTTTACTTCCAACTCAATTGCAGACCTCACTTGCTTGACACATGAAAAGTTTCTATGCAAGGACAAATATTTAAGTACCAACCTTGATGGAAAAATCAAATACTTAGCCAAATTTTTACAGTTCCAGTAGTGTCTCTAAATGGGGACACTTATCTTCTCAGGATAAGATGAGAATACATCTCATGGGTTAAGCGGACCAAAATACTACAGAGCACAAAACCTAAACCTAAAACACATATGTGAACCTATTTATATATATACAACCTATCTATTGTTCATGGATATATTTCAGTATTTGAAGAGAAATAACACTTCAAAAATTGTCCATGAACTAGCAATTCCAGAGTCTCTTCGGCCATGTTTTTCAACAAATATGCCATTTTTGGTCAATAATGTATGTGTCTAACGAGACAAGGTCAAATTTTCCATGTCTACCCTTTTCTTCCAATCTGGGATTCCACATGAGGACCATGTCATCCACTTCAAACTTTCTGATAGTGGTCTTTTTATCATATAAATCTTTAATCTGGAGTTGTAGTTTTACATGTCTTTCATGTGCTTCTCTTCTTGTCTCATCTAGCTGCATTAGATCATTTATTCTCATCCTCATTTCATAATTTAAGTCCTCATCATAAGCTTTCACAAATTTATACATTTGCATTAAATTATTTTGTGGCAATCTGGCCTGAATGCCATATACAAGGTCAAAAGGTGCACATCCATTTGCCTTTTTAACAGTTTCCCTATCATCCCATAAGGAAAATCCCAAGCCTTCTTATTTTCTTCTAGGACTCTTTTGATGTTTTTGATCAAGCTTTTATTTCTTGATTCAACTTGGCCATTTCCCTGTGGGTGGTACAGAGAAGAGTAAGATATCTAAATCCCATACTTTTGACAGAATGCATCAAACTCATCAGACCTGAAACACATAGCATTATCAACTACTATTTTCTTAGGGAATCCAAATCTTATAATAATATTCTCCAAAATAAAATCTACCACCACTTTTCTTGTAGCTCTTTAGTAGGGATAGTCTCTACCCCCTCAGTGAAATAATCAGTAGCCACCAAAATCCATGAGTGACCACCACTTGACTTTCCTACAATCTCTCCAATAAAATCTAACCCCCACTATTGAAATGGTGCTTGAAAATTTACAGGCTTAAGAGGTAACTTAAAAGAAAATTTTAACTTACTTGAAAGCCTTTGGCATGCATCAAACTTTTTACCATTTGATGTGCATTATTGAAAAGAGTTGGTCACCAAAAACTAGACCTCAACACCTTATGAGCAGTAGTTTTAGCCATGTAATGGCCACCACACACGACACTATGCATTTCTTCTAAAAGTTTATTTTCTTGATTTGATTGACACATTTAAGCAACACACCTTCATTACTTTTCCATCACAGTTTTCTACCGGCTATATCATATTTGATAGCCTGCAATTTCATGGTTCTTTTCTTGTTATCATCCATATCAGGAGGGAAAATCATTTTCTATAGGTATATAATAATGTTCTTGTACCATTCACATTGGTCAAGATCACATATGAATGGCCTTTGATCTTCTTCTAAAACATTCATATGGTTAGCATCACAATTTTCTTGAGGCATCAGTATCACTAACCTTTGCCCTCTTACCAACTTGGTAACTTGAACGTCTATACTAAATTATTGGATCCTATTAATCCACCTACATCTCCTCCGAGATACCTCTTGTTGAATGAAGATGTCTTTAATATCTGCAATGGGTACATAAGAAAAAATAATTGTTCCAATTAAATAACACCTAAAAGCTTTAACAACTTTCACCAATGAATATGCTTGTTTTCATTAGTTTCACACTTTAACTATGCATCTTGGAAAGATTTACTGAAGAAAGCTATGGTTTGTTCAAACCCCTCCAAATTCTTATGCAAGAGCACTGCAGCAACAGTGTGGAAATATGCAAATGAGAATATTTGCATAGGCTCGTCATAATAAGGAGAATCCTCTTAATAATTTTCTTACGTTTGGAGACAACCTCTTACCAATGTATACATTTTTTGGAGCTTATGTTGTTCCAAAGTTTATTTCCTCTGATTTCTCAAGATTATGGACAGTCTTCATGCTCATTGTTTTATCTTTGTTAAAAAAATCCCTTTCTAGGAATACCAAGCCTTTGGGAACCTTATTTGTCTTAAATTACAATATATCCTTCCCAAACACTGTATCTTTCACATCCATACTTTCTACATATCAAAAAAAAGCAATCTCTTGATTACAGTATTCATCCTCAGTTCAAAAAATGGAAATGTCAATGTCATCATCAAATACTTGCCAGTTCTCAATATTGTCAGGGACTGAGAACCTAGTTTGCACTTCAACCTTCAAAATTCCTACAAATGTGATATCATCTAGATTGAGAGCAATATTAGCTAGGAGATATGCCATTTTTTTGTGGCTTCTATCCATCTAGTCAATCCCGAAAGTATCAAAATTTTAAATCTCATCCCAAACAACATTCCTATATTGTTTCAATCTCTTATTCTTGGAAGCATATTTGGATCTAACTTGCAATATGACCAATTCTGAATCTCTAACTATACTAACATTCTTAATTCCATTCTTAGAAACTAATCTCATCCCAATCAATAATGCGTCATACTTTGAAACATTATTTGTACAAGAAAATATCAAAGTGAATGAAAACTTAAAATTCTTACCACTAGGAGATATTAGTAGAACACCTGCACCTGAACCCTTCCTTGAACTAGCACCATCAAAGTACATAGTCCAAAGACTATTTTCATCAAATAAACATTCCTTAGTTTCATATAAGGATACATGCATCATCTTCTCATCTATTATCAGATCTTCAACTTTGAATGTCTCCATGTTAGTGTCAAGGAAACAAGTTATATATTCATCTTTACCGATCTCAATCATGTGTGGGACCCTTGACTCATAGTCAACCTTTACATTTTCATCATCAATATGAAAAGTAGCAAATGAAAGATCACATTGCAAACTACCTCACATAGATGCACACCATTTTCTAAATAACAACATGACATAATGAGGAGGGGTATCTACAACAAGAACACTCATTTTTAGACTCTTATTAGGGTATGCAACCAATTTATATGGTAGGGCCTTAATAGTACCAATGATAGGCACTTCTCTTGAATCCATGGATTAACATCTTCCATGAGGAGTTTCAACCTTCAACAACATAGAATCCATAATTTTGAATGGCATTATTATATTTGATGCCCCTGAGTCTATCATGCAATTCTTAAGCATTTTTCCATTAATTATCACAGTCAAAAAGAAAGTGTCTGCATTGCCCACAAAAAAATTCATAGAATTATCTAAATACATATGGGAAATTATAGAAACTAATCTTAGGCTCATTTTCTTTCTTTTCCTTTTTACTTTCCCCATCCTTGGCTATCTTATCTTCATCAAATTGTTCAATTTTAACTCAGGATGCACCCTTAAAACATCCTAAAGTTTTTATTTGTGGTCCTATATCCTCATCATTTCAATAAAAGGTACTTTAACTATAATTTGGGAAAGTAACTGCAACATATCTATAAGAATATACTCAGGGACAAAATTTTCTTTACCTGGATTATTTTCAGCTTGAGTTGTTTGGTTGCATTCAATCTTCCTTTTCTACTTAATTTCCTCTTGAATAGGAGTTGCAAACTTTTCAATATCCTTTATTTTGATTTTAGATGCAAAAGTTACATCAATAGGTTTTGGGGCCTTTCCCTTCTTAGCCCAAACCTTCATTTTCAATTCATTGATCTTCACAGTGTCTTTATCCTTCTTTAATAGTTCTTTGGTTTTACCCTTATGTTCTTTAATGAACATACTAGTAGGCTTACCTTCATCACCTCCAACAACTTTGGTTTTCAAATGGTAGTTACCCCTTGCTTGGGAAACCATGTTTTTTGGATTTTTTTCTATTTCTACATCAAAAGGTCTTCTCATTGAAGATAGGGAAGAACCATGTTCAACCTTGCGCTAGCTATCATCAATTTCTTTTTGCTCATACTCCTTGTTTCTCCTCCTTGATTCCCTGATATCTTGATCTTCAACTTCATCACCATAATCAAGTTCATTTTATAAATATGTTGATGTCATGAGACAATCTTCCTCATCATAGTTTTTACCAATCCCCTTTTCAAGATCTTCACTAGTAGATATACTTTGTACAACAAGACAATAGTCAGGACTATGAGGTGATTTACATGACATACACCAGGGAGCATATTCATTCAAATTTATGGTGTTTTTCTATAAAGGATACTGGGTTACTAAATCTGATTTCCCCTTGTGATGGTTGCAAAGGTTTCCCATCTTTCCACTTAGTATTGTAAGGATAATTTTGCAATCTAGATTGCTTACTAAAATTATTATAAGTAGACTTGTCACCACTAGCAACCTTATCATTCTTATTTCCACCAAAATTTAGGTCCTTCAATACATTTAGAACCTTTTCCAATTTATCATCCTCCTTGAGATTTTCATTAGAGGATTTATCATTATCCTTCTTGTTAGATCTAGGAAATTTAGGATCATCGCTTCTCCCCAATTTTCCAGATACCCTTCTATTACTTTCAGTATTTATAGCTAACTTAAATACTTCCCTGATAGTTATAGGCTCTTTATCCCTAAGAAAGTAAGCCATATTTTCATCATATGCATTTAAATAAGTATCCAAACATACCTTCTCATCCAGTCTCATGACTTGGAACAATTTGTACATATCGTTTTGCAACCTTATGTTAAATACAATGACTTCTTCATTTTGATTTTTCTTGATGTTATTAAACTCATTCAACATAAAACCTTCATTTTTATTATCACCGTATTGTTCCTTAAATCAATTTTCAAATTCATCCCATGTATCTATACAATTATCAGGCAAGCCTCTAAACCAATCTCTAGCATGCTCAACTAAAGATTGAACAAACAACTTTTTTACTAGATCTTCATGCTCAACCTCATAATCATTGAACATATCAGAAAAAAATTTAGATGTTCCTCACACGTAATAGGATTATTCCCAAAAAAATTAGTCAATTTGTTCCTTATCTAATTTGAAACAGGGTTAGTATATCCAAGAATACCAGTAAAGGAAAGTTGTATGTACCTTTCAATGATGATTTGCCTTCTTTGGAACTAGCCAATAGCGGCTTGACCACTGGTACTAGCTCTCATATTTGGTTCAGTAACAGTTTTTCTATGAAAAGACAGGTGGTGAGACATTAAATCCTTGGGAAATAGATGTCATAAGTGTAGTAGAAGAAGTACCAGCAGAAATTGTTTTACCATATTATTTGAAGAACATAATCTTCCTTTTCATCTCTAATGTGATTGCCTCCATCTCTGCCTTTTGCAATTCTTTTGCAAGAATATCATTAACTTTTCTTTCTCTCTCAAAATAAATGTCCAACTAAGACATACCTCCACCAAAAGGACCCCTATTAATAGGCTCATTAATAAATAGACCAAAAACTTTCTACTTTCCTTTATCCTTATCACCCTCATTATTTTGAGGTGCTTGTTTATTTTGAGGGACATAGATATTCTTAGGATTTTTTGTATTGTAAATCTGGTGAACAACTGGACCCTCAAAATCTTTCTTAGGTTGTTCATAATTGATGGCTTTATGGTCATCCACTTATTTCATAAGTTTGGTTTTTTAAATCAAGGCATCTCTAAATTTCTTTTCCCTTTCTCTATTTTTTTTTATCTATTAAGGAAATCTGCTCATGAATTTGCCTCTTCAAGGAATCAAGATCCTCAAAAACTTTATCTTAGTCAAGAAAAGTACTTTGTGACTCTAAGTAGGTAGTTGGGCTCAATGTTTCTTCTTCATTATGAGCCGATAGGTGTCTAAAAGAAGAGAAACTACACATGGGAGATGTATCATCAAATCTTCTATTCAGGACATCTCTATTTTTGCTTCTTGGTCTTCTACTATTATTTTTACATGTAGTATGAGTTATTCCCTTTGTATGTTGTGGTTCTCCCTCTTTATTGACAAGAGGAGAAAAGAAGCTCTTATACACTCCAAGCTCTATAGGCTAAGAATCCTTATGGAAAGTTTCACTATTCTCAGGAATATTGAAAAACTTTCCTATACTCGCACTTCTACTTTTTGTTTTCCATGTTGAGGGAGCATTTCTTGTTCCTTGATTTCTCCATGGGCATCTACTCCTTCAATTATTTGGAAGTACGCCCTCTAATTTTTCCTCGGGATGCTACTTCACCCAGGATCTTGTGACTTTATTGCTCATCTTGTATTTTTTGAAAATATAGAAAAAGAAATTTACTCAGCACTGGTACAGAGATTCGAGCCGCCACCCAAAATATAAATTGAGAAATATTTTTTATGAAAAACTACAATAAAAGCCCTTACAATATTACCTCATATATAACAAACTTGACTCCTCATAAGATATCAACCTTGGATGACAAATATTTATATCTCAAACACAAAATAATATCCTTCTACCCCAAACTATGAAAATACAATATCAACTCTATGCAATCCAATGGACGGACTAACTGGACTGAAATCAACAAGGCAAGGAGCAAGCTCAACTATCAACCTTATCAATTACGCAATTACTACACAACTCCCCAGTAGAGTTTCCATTTTGTTGGTTCCAAATAGGTTTTATGCTTCAATAGCTACCAATACACTCACTACAAATTCTAAAGAGTTGCTAACTCAAATGATCAAACCACCATGAATGACTGGACCAACTATCAGGGATTAAACCCCCCNCAGGGATTAACCCCCCCCCCCCCCCTACACTTTTTCCTCTGCAAGACCAAGTTGAGAAAAACTAAATTCAGTACAATACTACCCTCTTTAAACACCCCTAAATTTGATAAATAGATTATCTCATAAGAGGCTCAACCTTAACAAGAAAATACTAAGAGCGAGCTAAATACTTATTGATTCTCAATTGTTATGGAGCATGAGATACACGTACCACAAATAAAACTCAAAAATAAAAAAGATTTTTTATCAAAAGATGGTATAACCAAACAACCTGAACCAAAAAAATAACAATTATAGCATATTTAGGTCAATGCCTTATCGATTGGGCAATACTCTCAGTTTACATCCCCTTGTGTGAATGACATAAAACTGCTAAGGATCCATGAATTAAATTATTATTGCATTACAATAAAATACATTCATGTAATCCAAAATTAGACTTCTTATAACGATCCTTATGCCAACCTTATGAACTTTTGAATTAATTTCAAAATTTTAATTGATCCTTGATCAAATATTAGAATTAAAACATACACATATAAAAACATATGCAGTGAATTGAATAAGAACTTTGAATCATTGAATTCACAACTCATAAAACTAACACAAAGGAGAGCACCAAATCAGGATTATATTTCATTAACTTCTAAACCATTGTCTTCATACATTGATTTTATCACTAAAATAATACTCAACAGGACTAAAGATCCAATACTAAAATATCTAATTTCTCTATATATTGTTATACAAGACTCATTACATATGTTAAACCTGACTGAGATTGAAACAACTCTATTGAATTCAAGAAAACATTTTCCAGCCTTTCCTAAGTGATCTTGGAAATCCTTTTATAGAACAAGGATTGCAACAAGCTACGAATCACTTAGAGAAAAATTTAATTGCTTGACAACAAAAACCTAGGAAAAACACATCAAGTCTTCAAAAAAAAATTGCAGTGCGGGAAGTGGGCATCAACAAAATGACAACTAACACTTTTGTCTGAAGATAAATTAGATATAATTTCTTTGGATTATATAGGCTACCCACAAATTTTGAAGGCAAATTTGAGGTACCTATTTAGATAATTGTTCTCCATGTAAACATGATAAAGTGTCTTGTTAGTAACCAACCACAAAAAGACAAAATTGATGGAAATTAACAGTTAAAATATATTTTCCCTTATTCAATTCCATCTCCCATCTAAAAAATTCCCTATCTGTTGACCAACCAAAAGTTTTAACACTCTCTATATGTCCAACTACTTCATTCTAATGAGCATCAATTATATCCCTCGCATCTACAATAAATTTCACAAGGTCCACCTCAACTCTTAAAAGATTATCTAATGCATCATTAAAACTGGGTGTATCAATATCCCTTGTTAAATGTAACAATGTTTCCACGCTATCAACAATAAAATAAAAATCTCATGTCCATGTATTGTTATCCTTCAATTTTCCCCCTTTGTCATAAATGTTGGGAATATAGGCACTGTATGACTCAAAACAAACTGCAACTTACCCTTAATTACCTAATCCTTACTTTTAAAAAAGGCAACAATGTGTTAAATTTGTTAACAATATCCTTTTTATCTGCAATCTTATCAGGTAAGTCAAACATATAGATTAAAATAGCTGCAAGTTTTTCCATTGACAAGTTTCTTCCTAACCATAAGGTAAAAAAAGGGTTCAGGGGGACCATTGCCTTTGCACAGTTACTTTCACAAAATTTCAAGGCTATTTGCAAGCTATGAACACCATCCAATTTATTCTTCAAAATATCTATCCTATCCTGTAGAATTTCTAGCAATACCTTGACTCCCAAAGTATTCTTTTCTTTGTCTAATTTTTCTATCCTATCAACATAGTCATTCATTTTTTTGTCATCCACAATAGGAATAAAAAGAACAACATTTGAATCAGAAGGAAAAAAACTCACTAATAGTCTCCACTAAAGCATCCACCATCTCATGACTAGAAAGCACTGACACATTAGCTAACCTTTCAGTTAGCTCAACAAATTTCTCTTCAAGCTTATTATTTAGCATAAGTTTTCCTTCATATTCTTTGGAGATTAAGATCAGACTATTATATGTCTTTGCTGCTCTTTGTTGGAGATTTGTTTCTATGCAGTTGATTGATTGTATGTTTGTCATTGATGACAACATATAATATACACTAGTGATTCCCTATGTACTTATCAGAATGATGATATCAAGCCTTACGTGGATATATTTATATTGTAGACGTGTTTAGTATGTTATGTTCATACACGTAGACTTAGATATGAAGTTTCAGTCAAGTTGTGTAATTCTATTATTGGCAGTTACAGTTCTAGAAGAGTATCTATTCAGAGCCGATGTATTTAACGTGTTTCTTGAGTTGCACCTATCTTCAGGATATGCGTGTGTATATTCATGCTTAGTTATGATTTAACTATGTTTGGTTAAATTTTCCTATCATGTAACATTGGGATCGTGCTATTTGAGATGATTTGGTGAAGCCAACTTAGTGAAGCGTCGCGTCTATTCAGTTTGTGTTGCGCGGATGTAATATTTTTTGTGTGCTTAGTTAAGCTGACAAAGATGTTGTTGAAGTGTTTCCAAGAGCCAAAATGACCCTCTACTTTAAAGAAGATACTTATAGCAGTTCATTTGTAAACGCAAAGTGTGAATGATAAGAAAAGAGATAGAAAAAGTACAGAGAAGAATATCAGATTTGTTTCATTCATCAAGGATCTATGTGAAGAAGAAGTGAAAGATTACAATACACTGGAACTGATCAAGATAGCAGGTCTACTCTACAGTTCATCTTCAGATATAGTGCATATATGTTCTACAGAAGGTTATAGCATTCACCATTGAAGGAGTGAGCTTTTGGACAGTGAGTCCTCACCCCTAACAGGGTTATTTGTAAAAGACTCCTAACAGGGTCAGACCCTTAACCAGGTCACTATACTTATTGCTTTGTAAAGAAAAACTCCTAACAGGGTTGCAAGATCTTCTAACAGGGATTTCTATAAACAAGTATAGTTCATTGTGGGTGCTAATTCCCACCGGGGTTTTTACCATTTGGTTTCCCCGTAATCAAATTGTGTGTTGTGTACTGTGTTATTTGAATGAGCTTTTACTTTACTGTATTCTAAAGTTAATAAGGGGAAAGAATTAAATTGGTTGATAACCAATTCACCCCCCCTCTCAGTTATCCCTTGGGACTATTCTAACAATTGGTATCAGAGCCAAGTGCCTTGGAGAAGAAGCCTAACAGCTTAAGGTAGATCAGATGTCTTACTTTAGAAAAGAGAGCTCTAAGTTTGATGGAGAAAATTATCTGGATTGGAAAAACAAAATGATAACACATCTACAATGTGTTGGCTTTGAGATCTTTGAGATAGCTACATAAGAAGTTTTTATTCCATCTCTGAAAGACCTTGCAAAGGATGATGCTACTAGTAGACAAAAGGATACATTTACCAATAATGCAATCACTAAAGAAGCCCTAATCAGTGCTCTATCTGACAGTGAATTTTTTGAGATCAAAAAAATTGACAGAGCATACACCATATGGAAGTATTTAGAAGATATGTTTGAAGGAGATATTGAAGCAAAGAATGCACATAGGAAAACATGGAAAAAGAAATACAATTGTCTTGAGATGTTACCTGAAGAGAACATTAAAGCCTACAATCAAAGGATAAATGAAGTAGTCTCTGGAATCAGAAATAATGGTGGAGAAATATCAAAAGAAGATATAATGGACAAGTTGTTAACTACCTTAACATCAGACTATGAAAACAAGATAAGTATTCTAGAGGAAGCCATGCAATTCTCACAAGACTTCAAGAGAGAGACTTTGATCAGTAAAATATCTGCATTTGAGATATCAAGATTGAAGAATGAACCTAAAAGTGAAACAACTTTCAAAGCCTCAGTCCATGGTAAGAAATCCTTACACATCTCTAGCCATAATGAGAGAGAAGAAGTTGATGAAGAACTAGAAGATATCATTGCTATGATTGCTAAAAGAGAAAAGAAAGGAAAAGGAAAATATGAAGGACAACTTGCATTCAAATGTTTTTCATGCAACAAGATTGGTCACTTTGCATCTAAGTGTCCCATAAGAGTCAAGAAGTTCAGATCTGATTACAAACCTAAATATAAGAAGGAATGTTACCATGCTGAAGAAGGTGT
>MU226251.1:1684982-1707141 GCA_018584345.1 Thuja plicata
ATGATAGGTGACAAAGATAGATTTGTTCATTTAGACAAATACAAAGGTGGTATGGTTAGATTTGGAGATAACACTCCTAAACCTATCATAGGCAGAGGTTCTATCACTTTGGATGGAAAGAACAAGAAAGATGATGTTTTGTATGTTGATGGATTACATCATAACTTGCTAAGTGTTGGACAGCTACTTGACAAAGGTTATCATTTGGAGTTCAAAGAAAACAAGTGCATCATTAACAACAAGGATGGAGACATGATTGCATCAGGATCCAAAACAAAAGGTAATTATTTTCAGCTTAATTCAGATGTAAGTTGTTTTGTTGCAAAAGTGGATGACACTTGGTTATGGCACAAGAGACTCTGCCCTATCAATTTTGATAACATAGTAAAGATAAGTAGTGTCAAGGCAGTCAGAGATCTTCCAAGTATAGAAAGACCAGTTGACAGAATATGTAGGGAATGTGTTATGGGAAAGCATGTAAGGAATTATTTTAGAAGCAACCAGAACTCAGCTGAAAACAAATTGGGCCTAGTACATACAGATTTATGTGGTCCTATCCAAACAAGATCATACTACGGAGAAAGGTATTTCATTTTGTTTTTTGATGATTTTTCAAGGATGATGTGGGTTGCATTCTTAAAAGAGAAGTCAGAAGCCTTTGAAAAGTTCAAAATATTCAAAGCTAAGGTTGAGAATGAATTTGGACTAAAACTAAAATGTCTGAGTTTAGATAGAGGAGGAGAGTTCACCTTTGATCAGTTTTATGATTACTATGAAGAACATGGAATAAAAAGACAGTTGAGTACTCCTAGAATCCCTCAACAGAATGGGATTGTAGAAAGGAGGAACATGATTATACTTGATACAGCGCACCCTATGATGATTGAAGGAAAAGTTGCACACACATATTGGAGAGATACAGTAAATACAACAGTCTATACTATCAGCGAAGCTCAATTGAGTCCAGGCATAGATAAGACACCCTATGAACTTTGGTTTGGTAATGTACCTACAGTAAAGTATTTCAGAATCTTTGGCAGCAAGTGCTACATCAAGAGAGATGATGGTGTTGGTAAGTTTGATGCCAGGAGTGATGAAGGTATTTTCCTTGGTTACTCTACAAAAAGAAAAGCATATAGATGTTTCAATTTGAGATTGAAAAAGGTAATTGAAAGTAATCATGTAAAAATTGATGAAAAATTTATGGTTCAAGAGAGGTACTATGAATATGCACCTATGATTGAAGATGAACCCAGGCCTAGCAGAAAAAATACTATTATTGAAGAAATGTTTGATTGCATTCAAGTGTCATACAATGACCCTAAATCAAGCAGAGAAGAATCATAGATTATAGAAGAAGAAGTAACACCTAAGGTTCCTAAATTCACATCTAAATACCACTCTAAAAATGATATCATTGGAGATCAGAGCAGCAATGTGTTGACTAGGTCAAAAGCAAAAAGTTTATCAATGGATGAAGAGGTATGTTTACTTTCACAGATTGAACCCTTAAGTGTTGAAGATGCTTGTAATGATTTTGATTGGAAGAATGCAATGAAAGAAGAATTAGATCAGATAATTAAGAATGAGACATGGGAATTGGTTCCTAGACGCAGTAATAGAAATGTGATTGGAACAAAATGGATCTTCAAAAACAAGATGAATGAAGAAGGAACAGTAGTAAGAAACAAGGCAAGATTGGTATGTAAAGGATATGCGCAGAGAGAAGGAATAGACTACACTAATACATTTTCCCCTGTGAGCAAACTAGAAGCCATTAAATTGTTCTTGGCCTATGCAACATTCAAAGACTTTAAAGTTTATCAAATGGATGTAAAATCATCTTTTCTAAATGGTGACTTGAAGGAAGAATTCTACATAGAAAGGTCTGAAGGATTTAATCTTTCAGATAAACCAAACATGGTATGCAGATTGAAGAAAGCACTCTATGGTCTTAAATAGGCCCCAAGAGCTTGGTATGAGAGACTTGATGCTTATCTTACCAAGATTGGATTCAAGAAAGGTGCAGTAGATTGTAACCTATTCACAAGAGAGACACCTGATGGATTACTACTAGTTGCCATATTTGTTGATGACATTATCTTTGGAGGTAATGACAATCTTAGTGCAGCATTTACAAAAGAAATGCAGAATGAATTTGAAATGAGCATGATTGGTCCTATAAATTACTTTTTGGGGCTAAATGTTAAGCAGAAAGATAAAGGTATATTCATTAATCAGTCAAAATATGTGAAGGAAATATTGAAGACCTTCAAGATGGAAGATTGTAAGCTAGTATGCACTCCTATGATAATAGGAAGCAAGCTTTCAAAAGATGATGATTCCACAGCAGTTGATAAGAAATTATACAAATCTATGATTGGAAAACTCATTTATCTAACTCAATCTAGACCTGACATATCTAATGTAGTTGGCATTGTTGGAAGATTTGCAGATGAACCCAAGTAGAATTACCTAATGGCAATCAAGAGGATATTTATATATCTAAAGGGAACTATAGACTATGGTTTATGGTATCCTAAATCAGAGAATGTACAACTTCATGTGTATATAGATGCAGATTAAGCAGGATGTATTGATGATAGGAAGAGCAATTTAGGAGGAGCAGTATTTCTTGGAGATAGGTTGGTTTCTTGGATAAGCAAGAAGCAAAACTATATTTCTCAGTCAACAGCAGAAGCTGAATGTGTTGCAGCAGCACTGAATTGTTCAACCATGGTTTGGATCAAGTAGATGGTTAAATACTTTGGTATTCAGGTTGATTATCCTATTGTGATTCACTGTGATAACACTAGCACTATCAACATGTCTAAGAACCCTGTGATGCATGCAAATACAAAACACATAGAGATCAAGTATCATTTTCTAAGAGAAAAGGTTGCAGACAAAGAAGTGAAATTGGACTATGTGAGCAACAAAGAATAGTTGGCAGATATTTTCACAAATCCTTTATCAAAATATACTTTTGATTATCTTAGGGAGAAGTTGGGAGTAATTCCCTCTCCTAAGTCTGATTAGAGAATACAGGAAGAACATCATTTCTCTGTGACTGATAAATGGTTGACTACTCTACTTCTGGAGTAGTACTTGTGCTTAATGGTTTATGGCGCCCTTTGCCATTGATGTCAAAGGGGGAGTATATAGTAAGGGGGAGCATATACTCTGGGGGAGTATAAAAATAGTCAGAAGAACTGAAGCAGTGTAGAGGAATCTTTGATGAGGATATTGAGAATATTGTAAAAGAAAGAAGACACCATGTGCTGAAGATGTTTTTAATATCATATGTTGCCATCAATATCAAAGGCGGAGATTATTGGAGATTTTTTTCTATGCAGTTGATTGATTGTATGTTTGTCATTGATGACAATATATAATATACAGTAGTGATTCTGTATGTACTTATTAGAATGATGATATCAAGCCTTGCGTGGATATATTTAGATTGTAGACGGGTTTAGTATGTTATGTTCATACACGCAGACTCAGATATGAAGTTTCAGTCAAGTTGTGTAATTCTGTTATTGGCAGTTACAGTTCTAGAAGAGTATCTGTTCAGAGTCGATGTATTTAACGTATTTCTTGAGTTGCACCTATCTTTATGATATGTGTGTGTATATTCATGATTATTTATGAGTTAACTATGTTTGGTTAAACGCACCTATCATGTAACATCATGATCGTGCTATTTGAGATGATTTGGTGAAGCTGACTTAATGAAGTGTCGCATCTGTTCAGTTTGTGTTGCGCGGACGTAATATTGTTTGCATGCTTAGTTAAGCCAAAAAATATTTTGTTGAAGTGTTTCCAAGAGCTGACATGACCCTCTACTTTAAAGAAGATACTTATAGCAGTTCATTTGTAAACGCAAAGTGTGAATGATAAGAAAAGAGATAGAAAAAGTACAGAGTAGAATATCAGAGTTGTTTCATTCATCAAGGATCTATGTGAAGAAGAAGTGAAAGATTACAATACACTGGAACTGATCAAGAGAACAGGTGTACTATATAGTTCATCATCAGATATAGTGCATATCTATTCTACATAAGGTTGTAGCCTTCACCATTGAAGCAATGAGCTTTTGCACAGTGAGTCCTCACCCCTAACAAGGTTATTTGTAAAAGACTCCTAACAGGGTCAGACCCTTAACTAGGTCACTATACTTATTTCTTTGTAAAGAACAACTCCTAACAGGGTTGCAAGATCTTCTAACAGGGATTACTATAAACAAGTATAGTTCATTATGGGTGCTAATTCCCACCGAGGTTTTTACCATTTGGTTTCCCCGTACTCAAATTGTGTGTTATGTACTATGTTATCTGAATGAACTTTTACTTTATTATATTCTTAATTTAATAAGGGAAAAGAATTAAATTGGTTGATAACTGATTCACCCCCCCCTCAGTTATCCCTTGGGACTATTCTAACACTCTTCTCTCCAAATCTTCATCTTTAGCTTGATTTAGAAATGACGCGTAAGCTAAAAGATCAACAATCTCTATATTGCTCACATTCTGAATATTCCAAATAATCTTATCACCCTACAATTTATCTTTTATATCAACAAGCCTTGGCTTTTGTGTAGCAGGTGCAAGTGACCAAATAGCTAATGTTTTACTTTTTGGGTCACAACCATATCCTCTAATAAACTCACCAACCTCAACTTCATATTTGAGGATTGGATCAAGTTGTCTCCTCATTTAATAAATAAAAAAACAAGATTACATATCCCACACAGGCATTAGAAGCATTCCACTTCTTTTTACTAGTTCCCTTGCCTATTCCTAGTGAGTGCATAACTATATGGATCATATTCTTGCAGTTCCTATACTATCTTTTCTTTCTTTTCCTCAGTGTCATCTTCTATCCCCAAGTTCAATTTTAACTCATTTTTCTTTTAATTTGAAAAAAAACTCTTGAATTCATCAGTTTAGATGAAATCATCATTTAAGAGGAACAAATTGGATAGCACAATCTTGTCATCCATCTGAGAAACTAGTGCTAAATTTGACTCCCCAGTCTCTTCACCCTCATGTGGCTTCTGATCATCCTTCAATTTTTTTTCTTATTTCATGGAAATATGGCCCATTCTCAGTGATTACTACCTTGGCAGCATCTTTCATCACTCTTATAACATGTTCAATCTTTTATCTGTTGATTGCTAGCCTTTGTCAAGACTCTGGCTCATCACCTTCCTCCACAACCTCAATATATTACTTTCTCAAAGCAACATCTCCATGTGATGATTCCACATCTTCAAGATAAACCTTAGCTTCAACTCCAGTAGGCAGATCAGGCATCTTCTCCATGATTTCATCATATTTTTCAAGCAAAGTTTTCAGTCTATCCCAATACACAAGTTCATGATAAAAAGAAGGGAAAGAAGGATCAACTTCTTTGAGATCCCTTTCAAATCCTTGAATGTCATTCCATCTTCTCCTCTTCTCAACCAATTCATCTATAACAATTGTATTCCTGATGATATCCTCTTTAGATAGAGGCTCGTGAACTAGAAAAGAAGCATTTTCCATCTCCTTCAAAGTGTACCTCATGAATACCTTAGGATCACATAATCTCAATTCAGCAGTATACAATCTATAATGTCTTAATAAATCATTCATAGAATCTAAGGCCCATTTACCTATTGTAAAATCACCTACTACTCCCATTCTAGGTAAGAAGGTTCCTTTCTTCTTCTTGGGTCCTAAATATTCTTTATCAACTAATGTCCACTGCCAAATTAATTCAATTATACCTACCCTAACATGGACATATTTTGGCAAGATATGGGGTGGCTGAGAAAAACCAAAAACTTTAATAATAGTAAAATTTTCAAATAGAAAAGGATCCCCCCAATTATGCCTAATAGGCCCCTGACTGTTAGCATGCAAAGGTCTCATCATTATTCTCTTGAATCATATCCTGTTTTGAAACTAACATAATTCTGATTGGATTCACAATTCAGTTTGCAAAATGTAAGAAAGAAGAAGTGTAAGTAGTACTTTCCCATATCCTTGTCTAGAGTTGCACTGGCATCTGCATGCCCATGACTTCCTTCATCAGTACCAAATCCTCATCTAGTGATTTTTTTAGTGGCTAATATTCGCCAATTGGCTAATTTTTGAAATTTTAGAATCCAAATTTGGCTAATAATTCAAGATTTAAGGTGACCTAAATCGCCAAACTTTTACAAAATTTTATTTTAGAAATATTTAAATCACCAAATAATTTATTTTATCAAAAATTTGAACTCAAATATTTGCCTAATATTTGATAGATGGTTAGATTCAATTCGCCTAAATTTTATCAGTTATTATAGAAATCTAAATTAATTCACCAATAATATATCATAACTATTAGTTATAATAGGGTTGTGTCACCAATATTAGATGTCATTATTGATTTAAAATATAATCTAGTGATCTTCATTATATTCCATGAGGCAAAAATGTTACTATCTTATTTGTAACGCTTATCGGGGCTAAGATTTCCTTTGGATTGTCGATAAATCAATGACACTGAAGAAATTTTGGGTCCTATTATAATAATAAAAATGACGATACATTTATCTCACACAATACAATGAGGATTATTTGATTATATTTTAAATAAATGGTAGCAACTAGATACTATTGAGATCCCTTAAACCCATCAAATATTTTCATAGTTAGCCTAATAATTTTCTATAAGAACTCTTTTTTCTTTAAATATAATTATTTTCCATGGTCATTAATGAAATTTTGGTTATTGCTTGAGATTCGCCAACATTTTCTACAAAACAATTGTGATTAAAAAATATTCACCAATACAAATAATTTGTTTTCCCAAAAAATTGAGAGATTCGCCAATAGGAATTAATTTTTTTAAAAATAAAATGAAATATTTGCTAGGATTTTATATATTTTTCTAGAGGGGGGTTTCTTAAAGTTATCCCTGTCCTCATCCATATAGTCAGCATTGTAAATTAGGATGAGATGCATAAGAATTGAGTAACGCTTGAAATCAATTGAAGAAGGATTGCTTTTAAAAGAAACCAGGTCATTGTGAATTTTGTTGAAAATAAAACTCACATATTCATGTTCTTTGTTTACATGTGGGTGTTGAATTTCCATAGCTACCATCAACAGATCTTCGATCACTATGTTTCCTCCATCTGCTCCCAAAACCTTGCACAAACCATATATAGTGTACTTGAGATAATTGTGGAAGGTATTCAGATCATATGGCTCATTAACATTATCTGGAATTGGTATTATCTTCCTCCCATCTCTTGGCATAAACTTAGGAATTGCATTCTTCTTCAAGACAATTTTATGCAGGTGATATTGTCTCTTTTCTTCATCCAGGTCTATATCTACACTCAAAGCTCTGGTGCCACCAAACACTTCCATAAAGCTAGCTCTGTCAATTTTGACCAATGCAGATTTATCCTTTTTCCTAATACATTTAGTAATTGGACAATAACTTTTTGCTAGTACTTTAACTAGGTCAACATCCACAAAAACATCAGGGACAATAATTTTTTCCATATTCAGGACCCAAGGGTTACACACAGGGCTTTCCTTCACTCTATTATTAAAAAAGAATAAAAACATAGAAGAACCAGTATAACTTAAATTATACCTTGCAAACTTGCGCCAACCCGTCACAGTCACTCTGTGTGACCACAATCTTCAAATGAAATTGTATCATAAATCTAGGAACTCATGTCAGTGATCATATCTAACATATTTTCAAGATCACATACAAGAAATGTTGAGGTAAGGATAACCTGCGACCTTGAGCGAACTATTGATCATTACGCCTAAGACATGTGGCAACATCTTGCATCATCGTAGCAAACTAATGTAACATATCAAAACCTTTGTGATGTTGTGACATGCTTTTCCTTCTTTGAATATTCATGGTACACGTGGCAGCATCTCACACCATTGCAGCAAACTTCATTTCTTTATAAAAAAACTTACGATCTTGCGATGCCTACATAAAATCTCAATTTATTTCAAAATCTTAGGACACGTGGCACCCTATCACTTTTTCATCCTTTAAAGACTTAACCCTAGAAAATGCTTATGAACTCACAACAGACAAAAACATAACCCCTAAAGACACCATCATAGTTGTTTACACTTAACCATTATTTTCCATGTGATGTTGTGAAAAGGTATACTTGACCACCACACTAACCTCATCGCAAGGTCACAACATAAAATATTGACTTGACTTCAAACCTGCGACCTTTCCCAAAGACTTAACTTAACTGCCAACGCAACATTGCAACTATTTTATGTAACATGAAAAACCCCTACAGCCATGCGATACAAAGAAACTAACCACTTCGCAAGATCGCAACCCTTAATACTTAATATTACTTAACCTCACAACCATGCGCTCGACTATTTGTAAAACATCTCTAGTTCACATGAAAAGAAACTTTGACCAAATAAAACTCCTGAGCTAACAGTAAATCAAAACAAGAACTTTTGACTTCAATTGACCGCCACGAAATAACACATGTACCAATAAGAAAATACCATCTCAGACCTGATGCATTTTTACTTCCAAGTTGAGTGCATACCTCACTTTCTCAACACATGAAAAAATATTATGCAAGGAAAAATATTTTAATATCAACCTTGATGGAAAATTCAAATACTTAGCCAAAATTTTGTAGTTCAAATAGATAAAACACGCTCGCAAAAAGAGTAAGATTTACAGATTTATATTTCATCTTTGCATGCTCATGTGCATGCATACCCATCAAACAAGATCATCTTATCTATATATATACCGATTCATAGAACATCCAAGTCAGTCTAACACAATTTTAAATAGGTCACACCAAAGCATTTCCATGGTGGTAAGGAATGAAATGTGGCCCACGCAATGCCTCCTCACTTAGATCAGCACATTTCACATCCTTTATGACATTAGGATCCAACAAACAGGAAAGTATATATTACAATGAAAATTATCACTCTGAAACACTTCAACCAATAACTAGATTGGTCTAGACCCATAATAAAAAATTCAGCACATAACACCATAAATGGGACCAAGATAAGCCTGGTAAAAGATAGATCATCACAACACGCCCTCTAGTACACATTCCACCAAAACAAAAATCCTCATTGAATAGAATTATCTATATACCAAAAACCAAACTTCATCAACTAGGTAGATATGTTGACATCAATGATAACCATTAATTACAACAACAATCATATTCACATCATTGTCCTCCTTTGTCTTTAATGGCAACTGTTGGAAATGAGTTGAGTAACTAAGAGGGGAGGGGTGAATCATTTACCGCAAAAACAAATCTAAGTCCCTTAGATGTCTTAAACAAATTTATCATTATTGCTCGGTTAACACAGATATTCTACTATCACTTGGTTAACATAGAAAATCTTAATAGATTAATTGTGATTATCCTTTAGTGATTAATTGTAGAAACATAAACCATACAAAAAATAAAATGTACACTGATAACACCAAGGTTTACTGTGGAAACCCAGTATGGGAAAACCACCAATTGCAACTAGTCACTATTTTTCACTCTTCTAAAGTGAGCCCTGTTAGGAGACAACCCTGTAAAAGGTTACAATAACACACTGTTAGGTGTGACCCTGTTAGAGGACTTAATCACCTTGTAAGGAGTGGCCTTGTTAGAGGTCTTAAAACACTTTAATGTAGAAATGTCACCTTGTGAGAGGATTTACAAAAGACTATTAAGGCTACTGTGTAAAGAGATTTTGATCACTGATAAAAAATTTTAGAGAGTAACAATGGATTGACCTATTTTGAGAAGCAACTAACTTTGCTAATTTAGACCTCTTTACTGATTTAGATCTTTGCTATGGATTTAAACACTTGATCCTCATTGATAGAATATTCTATTTTAGCTCTGTATGTTCTCTCCTCAATTAGAATCCCATCTAATTTCACCTCCACACTTCATGTCATAAAACACATATCACTTTCCCATATTCAATCCAAACTTGACCTCATATATATATGATAAGCCTTGTCAAGTCGGCCTTAATGACCTTTCAAATAGTCAATAAAACTTAAGTTTGTTGGTTGTTTATAACCAATTAACCATAAAATATAAATTATTGTTAGTCGGCTATCACTAAAAGCATAACTTGGTTAATACTAAAATCCTTCAATGCCCGACCAAAATTGTAATGCCTGAGTGAACTCGGTTAGAACTGAAAATCACTTTGGTCTTCTTCAATGCCCGAGAGTGCTTGGAATAGACTGACTATGCTCAGAAAGGATTAGACATTTGTGTAACATCACTACATTGATGTGAACACAATATGTCATAATACAAATTATTATAGAGAAAAAAGACACAAGAATCAAATTTTATTAATGTCCTTAGCTTCATTCTGAATCTCATCCAAAAACTCCCTCAAGAAACTCTCCCTCTTACATGAATCTCTATTTCTGATAAAATTTCTCCCTCTGTCATCAATAATTCCTTTGGCATGACATCAATAAACTCTCCCTCTTTGACAACCAATTTTGAAGACACTTAACCAATACACATCCAATGAAGTTGTAATGTACGTGTTTGTACTGATTCATATGCAATAAGCTCTGA
Organism: Thuja plicata; assembly: GCA_018584345.1. Taxonomy (NCBI): domain Eukaryota; kingdom Viridiplantae; phylum Streptophyta; class Pinopsida; order Cupressales; family Cupressaceae; genus Thuja; species Thuja plicata. Next base: position 1,695,613 of record MU226251.1, read on the forward strand.
ATATCTACATCAACATGTTAAATATGTTCTGTAGCTCAGTTGATGCATCACTAAACTATGTTTTAGTGAGCTTCAGTTAGGGGAATCACCCCTAGCTTTCCTCTAAGATACAAAAATGCATCCTTAGGTAACGGTTTTGTGAATATGTCTACAATTTGTTCTTTAGTATTCACATATTCCAATCTCACTTCCTTGTCCTGAACCAATTCTCTCAAGAAATGATACTTTATTGTAATATGTTTAGTCTTAGTATGCATCATAGGGTACTTTGAAATGTTAATAACACTGGTGTTGTCACACTAAATAATAATTGGTTCTTTGATTTCATCCTTCATACCTGACAATGGTTGTTTGAACCATATGATATTTGAACAATTTACTTCTGCAGCAACATACTCTACCTCTGTTGTAGACTGAGAAATGCAGTTATGTTACTTGCTTTTCCAGGAGACTAACCTCTTTCCAAGAAATAATGCTCCACCACTTGTGCTCTTCCTGTCATCAACACTTCCTTCCCAATCAACATTGGTAAAATTCTTAAAGTCAAATTTTCCTCCTTTTCTTATACCATAATCCATAATCTTATGTACCCTTAAGATATCTCAGAATCATTTTGATAGTCATCAAATGATTCTCTCTAGGATTATCTGAAAACCTTGCAACAATACCAACTGCTAATGCAATATCAGGTCTAGTGTAAACAACATATTGAAGTCTACCAATCATGAATTTGTAGGTAGTTTGATTTACCTCCTTTGAATCATCATCCTTAGACAACTTATGTCCAGTAGGCAGAGGTGTTCCAACTGGTCTGGAATCTTCCATTCCAAATTTCTTCATTATCTCTTTAATGTATTTAGACTAGGTAATGTAGATACCATCCTTCATCTGATAAACTTGTAAACCAACAAAGAATTTGATTTCACCAAACATAGACATCTCAAATTCCTTACTCATAGCTTCAGAGAATGCTTTGCAAAAATCATCATGTCTAGTAAATAGTATGTCATCCAAAAATATCTCTTCTAATAGTATCTTGTTCTGAGGTCCTTTTTTGATGTACAAGCTACTATTGTCATTAGTTCTCTAAAATCTAATACTTTTCAAGTAACCATGCAATCTTTCATACCATGCTCTAGGAGCTTGTTTCATTCCATACAAGGCTTTGTGCAAATTGCAAACCATATTATTTTTTTTGGGATCAACAAAACCTTCAGGTTTCTCAATATAGACTTCCTCTTCTAGGATTTCATTCAAGAATGAATATTTTACATCCATTTGATATACCTTGTATTCTTTATGTGCAGCATATGCTAGAAGAGTTCTGACTCCTTCAATTCTTGCAACTGGAGCAAAAGTTTCTCCATAATCAATAACCTCTTCTTGAGCATATCCTTTACATACTAATCTTGCTTTGTTTCTGGAGACTTCTCCTTTTTCATTCATCTTGTTTTTGGAAATCCACTTAGTACCAATTCACATTCTTATCTTTTGGTCTAGGTATAAGAGTCTGGGTTTTGTTCTTTTCTATCTGCTCAGTCTCTTCATTCATTTCTTCAATCCATCTTTCATCATTTAATGCATATTTAATAGTTCTAGTTTCAATTTCACTAAAAAAACATGTACCTTTGAGTTTGTTCCTTGTCATTATACCTTCTGTCTGATCTCTAATTATTTTCTCAGGTGCATGATGCCTTCTGACATACTTTGCAAGTATAGGTTCCTTCCTCTTTGATTTGGGGCTTGATCCACTAGGTTCACCATGCTCAAATATTATGTTATGTTCTTTTGTCTGATACTCGAGTTCCACTGTCTGAGAATCAGGTGCCTCTGTCTGAGACTCGGGTGCCTCTGTCTATGATTCAGTTCCCTCTGTTTGTGACTCAGTTTCTTCAATCTAAGACTTGATTTATTTATTTAGCAGCCTGGGTTGCAACAATATTTGTGTTGATAAATTCAGTGGTTGACATGGTTTCTATCCAATTACCATTGCATGTGTCTTAGTTATAGTATCAGGTTCATGATACACAAAGTTCTTGTAGTCCTCAGGCTCTTTACTACTCTGTTCTTCATTTCTCTCTGCAAACTCATAAATATTTACATGCACACTTTCTATGACTTTATGAGTAGTAAGATTCAAATATTTATATGCTTTGCTTTTGCAGGAGTATCCTAGGAATATACCCTCATCACCTTTTACATTGAATTTTCCATTTCTTTCTTCCTTCAAGATGTGACATTTACTTCCAAATACTTTAAAATAGTGAACATTAGGTTTATAGCCATACCATAATTCAAAAGGTGTCTTCTCAGTACCTTTCTTCAATTGAACTCCGTTCAAGGTGTGAATTGCAGTGTTGATGGCTTCCTTCCAGTATTTGGTAGCAATATTCTTTTCAATCATCAAGGTTCTTGCACAATCCATAATGGATCTGTTCCTTCTTTCTGCTATAGAATTTTGTTGTGGTGTACCTATGGCAGATACTTGTCTCTTAATTCCTCTTTCATTGCAGAATTCATTGAACTCATTAGAAATGAATTCTCCTCCTCTGTCAGATCTTAGGCATTTAAGTTTCTTTCATGTTTCCTTCTCAACTCTGGAAAGGTACCACTTGAACTTCTAAAAAGCTTCTGATTTTTCTTTGAGAAACATAACAGTCATCATTCTAGAATGGTCATCAACAAATAGAATGAAATACTTCTCACCAATGTCACTTGGTGTTCTAATTGGTCCATACAAATCAGTATGCACTAATTCCAAGACTTATTATGTATTGTAATTCTTTCTCTTGAAACTATTTTTTCCCATTTTCCCAATTTGACATCTTTTGCATATTGCCAATTTAAGTTTCTTCAAAATAGGAGTACCTCTTACTCTTTTTTTCTTGCTTATGTTGATCAGGTTATCAAAGTTCACATGACATAACCTTTTATGCCATAACCAGATTTCTTCTACTTGTGAAATAAAACATGAACTTTCATTGAGATCAAGATAAAATAGATTACCTTTTGTTTGCGTACCATTTCCAACTAGGTTTCCCTTACCATCCAGGAGCTTGGCCTTACCATTCATGAATTCTACCTTGAAACCAATGTTATTCAGTTGTGCCACACTTAGTAGATTATGCCTTAGTCCTTCAACCCAATAAGCATTATCACATTTGATTCCTTCTATTAAAGGAATACAACCTTTACCTTTCACATAGCAGGGTTCATCATTCCCAAAACTGACACTCCCACCATCATAGTGCTCAAGATGTTCAAATTTAGTTTTATCACCAATCATGTGGTGAGAACAACAACTATCAATTATCCAAGTGTCATTATTGCTAATATGAGAGTAAAGTGGAGTCTTTTCATTATCTTCATTGTCTGAATCATCCTTAATAGCAATGTAAACCATTTCATCTTCATCTTCATCACTATCAGAATCTTTAGCAATATAATAGGATTTCTTACCTTTCTCCTTGTAGCTTTTGTAGCTTTTGAAATCTTTCTTGCCTTTTTACTTGTTGAACTTTCTCTCACCTTTGTCTTCTTTGTTTGGACACTTAGCAGCAATGTGACCAACCTCATCACATGAAAAGCAAATCAATGGTATTCTTCCTTTGTATTGTCCTTTTCCTTTTGCAGCTCTCTTTGTAAGTAATGCTTCAATGATTTCCAGATCTTCATCATCAGAATCATCATCACTGTCACTGTCAATCTATTTTCCTTTCATATTTCCAAGGTTTAATTTAGCTTTGAATGCAGACTCAAGATTGCTAGGATTAGGAGAATAATTGTCAAAATTTTCCAACTCAAAAGTTGTAAGTCTTCCAACCAATCCATCCAGAGTTATATCATTATTGCATCTCATCTCTTGAATAGATGAAACTCTAATTGCATAGATAGGAAGTAAAGTTCTCAGTACCTTACTAACCATTGTTTTGTCTTCAATTGTTCCACTGGCAGCTCCGATTGCACTGACACTTTTCTTGATTCTTTCACTGTACTTTGTAATGTCTTCTCCTTCTTTCATTTTCATCAGATCAAACTGACCTCTGAGACTTTCTACTTTGGCTCTCTTTACATTGTCATCTCCTCCATAGATATTATGCAGTTTCTTCCACATATCATAGGTAGTAGGGCAGTCCTTGACTTCATCAAATTCAGACTAGCTGAGTGAAGAAGCAATATCAATCATCATTATGTTATGATGCTTCATGTCCACCATTTGTTCCACAGACATAGGTCTCGGTGGTTCCACATACTTGTGATCTAAGAATTGCAAACTAGTGTCTCCAATAGTAGATAGATGTAGCCTCATCAAATCTTGCCATGCAGTGAAGTTGTCCTTGTTAAGCTTGGGGACCTCCCTTCTGTAAGACATCTCTGATCTTTAGCTTAGGCCTTGAAACCTTCCCTGAAAGCACCAAATGCTCTGATACCAATTGTTGGAAATGAGTTGATTAACTGAGAGGGGAGGGGTGAATCAGTTACCACAAACAAATCCAAGTCCCTTAGATGTCTTAAACAAATTTATCATTGTTGCTCGGTTAACACATATATTCTACTGTCACTCAATTAACATAGAAAATCTTAAGATATTATCTATGATTATCCTTTATTGATTAATTGCAGAAACATAAACCATAAAGAAAATAAAATGTACACAGATAACACCAAAATTTAACATGGAAATCCAATATGGTAAAAACCACCAATTGCAACTAGTCACTATTTTTCACTCTTCTAAAGTGAGCACTGTTAGGAGCCAACCCTGTTAAAGGTAACAATAACACATTGTTAGGTGTGAACCTGTTAGAGGATTTAATCACCTTGTAAGGAGTGGCCTTGTTAGAGGTCTTCAAACACTTCAATGTAGAAATGTCACCTTGTGAGAGGATTCAGAAAAAAGTGTTAAGTCTACTCTGTAAGAGATTTTGATCACTGCTACAATTGTTAGAGAGTAACAATGGATTGACATGTTTTGAGAAGCAACTGTCTTTGTTGATTCAAATCTCTGCTCTGGCTTTAAACACTTGATCCTTATTGATCGAATATTCTATTGCAGCTTTGTATGTTCTCTCCTCAATCATAATCCCATCTGATTTCAGCTCCACACTTCATGTCATAAAACACATATCACTTTCCCATATTCAGTCCAAACTTGACCATATATATATATGATAAGCCTTGTTAAGTCGGCCTTAATAAACTTTCAAATAATCAGTAAAACTTAAGTTTATCAGTTTTTTATAACCAATTAACAATAAAATATAAACTGTTGTTAGTCAGTTGTCACTAAAAGCATAACTCGGTTAAAACTGAAATCCTTCAATGCCCGACCAAAACTGTAATGCCCGAGTGAACTCGGTTAGAACTAATAATCACTTTGGTCTTCTTCAATTCCCAAGAGTTCTTGGCATAGACTGACTATGCTTGGATAGGATTAAACATTTGTGTAACATCACTACATTTGTGTAAACATCAATGACAATACACAATTGCATAATTGTCATCAACAGGCAACATCCATCAACAACAACAACAAAAAAATGTAAGATTTCAACTCTCAAAATCCTCTAATCTTTTGTCCCTTTGTCAAAAATAACAAACAACAAAACTAACCCTAAGAAACTCACTCTGCTTCCCCTAAGAGGATGCCTCCAAGTAGTGATCCAGAAAAGAAAAGAAAAATAAGTATGTAATGCTCTGGGCCAATGCACACTTCAGTGCAATTAGTTCAAACCAGAAAGGGGTAAGACCCCCAACTTCTACCTGAGATATTCAAATGTTTCTTTTCATAATAGTTTGATAAAAATATCTACAATCTGTTCTTTTGTAGGTACATATTCAAGCTTCACCTCAATGTTCAACACCTTCTCCCTCAACAAGTGGTGTTTGATTGATATATGTTTCATTCTAGAATGTTGTATTGGATTCTTATAAATGTTTATAGCACTGGTATTATCACACATAATTGAGATCAGATAATCAAATGATATTCCAATATCCTTCAACATTTGTTTCATCAAAATTACGCGTGTGCATTAAGAAGATGTTGTAATATATTCAACCTCAGCAATGGATAAAGATACATAATTGTGTTTCTCATTTGACCATGCAACTAAATGGGAGCTAAGAAAATAAGCTCCACCACTAGTACTTCTTGTGTTATACACAACCACCCTCATCTACAACAATGTAAGTTTTCAAAGTAAAATTTTGAGTTCTTAGGATACCGTAAGCCAAGATCTTCTATTCCTTTCAAATATCTAAAAATCTTTTTTACTACAACAACAACATGTGATTCCTTTAGTTCTTGTTGGAACCGGGATGCCAAAAAAAAATCATACATAATATTTGGTCGAGTAGCAATCAGATATAATAGTCCTCCAAACATTGACATGTATTCACTCGCATCATCCTTCAGTGAATCATCTTCTTTTGTTAATTTGCATCCAACAACAATAGGTGTACAAACTGGTTTAGAATTCTCCAATCCAAACTTCTTCAATAATTCTTTGACATAATTGGATTGAGAAATGAAAATTCCCTTACTAATTTTGATTCACTTACAAACTAAGAAAGAAACTTAACTCTCCAATCATAGGCAATTCAAATTCCTTTTTCATTTTATCAGCAAAACCTCTGCACATATTTTCATTACCACCAAATATTATGTCATCAACATAGACTATAACAATCAAGATCTAATCCGAAATCACCTTATAGTACAAATTAATGTCAACATATCCCTTCCTAAATCCTTGTCCAATTAGGTGCTTATCTAATCTATCAAATTAGGCCCTAGGTGCCTTCTTCAATCCATATAATGCCTTCTTCAATATTCAAACAAAATTTGAGTCACTCTTTGTCATGAATCCCTCTGGTTCCTCAATATAGACTTCTTCCTTCAGTTCTCCATTCAATAATGTCAATTTCACATTTATCTTATACACTTTGAAATCCTTATAGGCTGCAAAAGCCAAGAATATTTTGATAGGTTCCATTCGGAAAACAAGAGCATATGTTTCTTCAAAAACAATGCCCTCAATCTTCGTATAGCCTTTCCAAATGAATCTTGCTTTGTTTCTTATCATTTTTCCATTATCATCCATCTTGTTCCAAATTACCCACTTTGTTCCAATCACATTTTTGTCTACAAGTCTAGGCACAAGCTCCCAAGCCTGATCCTTTTCAATCTGATCAAGCTCTTCTTTCATTTCCTTTACCTAACATTGTTCATTACAGGCTTCTTCTACATTTTTTATTTAGTTTCTAAAATTAAACATAATAACACGTGTTCCTAAGTGTGTGGTAAAATTGGCCTTGCTATTCAACCATACACTTCAACATAGTCCTTGTTCATCAGCCACATACAAAAGTGAATACGATTTATTCATCCTGCATGCATGTATGATTCAACCTGTTGCCTTCTATCTAGATGGGGTTTCAAATAGCTCTCAGAACGAGAGTCACACAACCATAAACCGATCTAAGAATGAAGGATTTTTCTCCATGAATGCAATGCAAATGCAAGATTATTCTAAGAATTGAAAGATGCAAGATTAATCTAAGACATGATTTCAATGCAATTATTCTAAGAAATTGAAATTATTCTAGTGCAAATGAAAGATTTTAACTAGAAATGAGATGATAAAATGTAGCAACAATGCATATTTTCTCCAGGCAAGGTTTTGAATGAGGAATAGGAGTTCTTTTATAGACTCAGAGGTGACCAAAATAGAAAGTTTCCTTTTTGAAATAAAATAGATAGAAAAGCTAGTTTAAAATAGAAAGCTTTCTTTAAAAGAAAACAATAAATTGTTTTCCCTTTGCTTTAAACTATTTTCTTTTTTTATTTTAACTGTTTTATTTATGATTTTAACTGTTTTCTTTCTCTTTAAAGCATAGTTAATTCAAAACTTCTATTTCTGAACTGAAGAGAAGATTTTTGAGAGAATATTTAATTAATTAAATAATTATGACCTCATAAATGTGTTTTTCTCAATTATCTGAATAATTAAATTCAATTATTGAAATGAGAATATTTATTTAATACTTAAATATTATTTAATTCCTTTTCATGTGTTCAAGCTAAAAGGGGTGAATTTAATTTAATTAAAGTGCTAGGACTTTATAATTAAATTAATTCAATCATAGGGTTTGTTTAGCCAATTGATATTTAGGAATTAAATATAACGTATGATTAATGCAGGTTTAGGATTTTCTGCATTTGACAGTTAGGTCGAGTAGAGTCAGTCAAAACTCAGAATTGCCTAGTACAATAGGACTTTGATGATTCAAAAGAATAACAAATGCAACAAAATTGGTTAGGGTTGTAAGATGCCAATTTTCAGGTGTTACATTTTGCCCCTCTTTGAATTGATGTGCAAGCAGCGCATTAATTCAAAGAATAGTCTGAAGCCTGAAACACAGAAGAATAGATTTGAATATTGGTGATGCAAAGTTAGATTGATGGAGATTTCAATGCCATCTCCAGGATAGAGCTTGACTCTCTGAAGTCTAGGTTAGGTTGCCGAGACATCGGTCAAGTAGATTTTTTGAGGGTCATCTCCAGAATGAAGCTTGATCCTCAGGGATCTGGGTTAGAATCCCCTGATACCTAATAGATTAATATTTTGAGAATCATCTCCAAAATGAAGCTTGATCCTCAGGGATCTGGGTTAGAATTTCCAGATACCTAATAGATTGACATCTTTCAAATATTGTCCCCAAAATGAGGCTCAACCTTCAGGAGTCAGGGTTAGATTGCCCTGATACCTGTCCATAAAAAAGATATTCAAGAGAGATTTTGGGACTATCTCTAGAATGAAGCTTAGTCCCCCAATATCTAGGTTAGATTGCCCAAACAGTTAGATTGATATTGTTAGAATTAATCTTTCCTTGGTTGAAAATATGTAATTAAAAGGATAAACCAAGGTATCCTTATTTGTATTTGTCCTCTAGTCAAAGTAGGAGGACATGTCACTACTTTGTATTTCCTTTAATAAGGAAAATAGATATTCCTCCTTAAGAGGAATCACACATTTGTCACACACACAATATGAATGTGGCATTCATAGGAGAAGGGAGTTACATGCAAACTCCTCCACTCATCTCTACTTAAGAGATGCCTCTCACACACTTGCACTTCATTTTCTTGGATTATTTCATGATCTTATTTTTATTCTTTTAATACTTCTAACATGGTATCAGAGCTATTTAATCATTGTTTAAGTGTTTTGTAGGAAGGTGTCATTCAAAGGAGCAAGCTCTTCTTGTTGATCTAATATTTGTTTTGCAGGTTTTTCCTTCATTATTTTCTTGTAATCTAACATCTTCTTCATTATTCTTTTAAATCTAACCTTTTTTTTTCAATCTAATCTCTTAGTTCTGGATGGCTTGCCGCCAGATCTAAGCTCTAGTCATCTCATTTCTAGTTTTATCTAAATCTAACGTACCCTCTGTCGGGAAAACCACATGGGATTTCAAGTTGGCTTATTCTATTTTAGCTTTAAATCTATATTAAAATATGTTTCTAACAATCTGCAAGCTTTATCTACATTTTTTTTTTCAGATTTCTTATATCTCTAATGTTTGGTTCAGATTAATATTATATCTCATTCACATATATTTGTTGTTTCTTAAATTTGGTTGTTGTTAAAAATCCCTATTGCTGTTGTGGGCTTATCTCTAATTTCTTTATCTTATTCATTATAAATTAACATTTACATTTGTTCTCTACAACTTGGCATATCATTGTTTCCTTATCAGTTGTAATCTATTTGTAGGTTTATCTCTTGTTTAATCTATTTGCAGGTTCATATATTTATATATCTCTCTAATCTTAGCAATATTACGCAGAATTATTAACATTTGTGCATTTAATATCACAAATCTGTTACATATCTATTATCTCTATGTCCCTCCATGTCCAGCCCAGCCTGGCATTTTCCTTGCATATTGGTTTCTTAGCACATCATTAATATCATTTCCTTGGATATTGGTTTTAGCGCAGCCCATATACTTGGTCCCCTGCATATTGTTTCTTCATTGCACAGCATATTCATTGTGCTTTGTTTAGCGTAGCACATTCATTGTGCTTGGTTCAGCACAACTTTTATATATATCTCTACATCCTTTGTTTTATACATCATCTTGAGATAGCTTTTATACCATCTCCTTCACCCTTGGCGCATGCTTGGTTTAGCATTTCTGCTCCCTACAAACTTTTTTAGCGCAGCTCTTCATCACATTTCCTAGCGCAATAGAGACTTTTTCACTTATCCAGCTATTATGTAGCTTCTTCATTTTAGCATTAGCCCCTTACTTTGTGACGCTTGTCTGCAGATTGATACTTATTCATTGCATTTACCTTTCGCAGCTGGGTTTATTCATTGCGCAGCTTAATACCTCAATTTATTAGTTTCATTTTCTTGTTTTATTCAGTCAATTATTTATTTTATTAGCTCTCTCCTCTCCTGTAGTAGAATATCAGTAATATATATCATTTATTCATTGGTTATAAGCATTCTATCACTCTGCAAATCTGGTAAGAATATCAGTTATTTTACTAGTTTTACATTATGGAGAATATTAATTATTGTTTTGAGATTCCCTTCAACAAATCTGTGGATTATCTAATTTTAATTGAAGTTTGAATATTCCTTTGACTCATTTTAAATCTCACTCTTATATAAATTTCTTTAAATCTTAATTTACATAAAATAAGTTTAATTGCTCAAACTTTTTTCATCTCTAATTACTTTAGTTAAATAATTTTGTTGATCCATGTTAACAATTAATTTAAATTAATTCATTTCTCATAATTTTGTGTAAGCATTTGATTTAAATATACATTTGTTTACATCAATTTGATTATTCAAATGGTTGTTATTCATTAATCATTTAAATTTAATCTCTTCTATCTTAGTATTCTCAAATTTTGTTTTAATATCAAAAAGTTTAATCGTTCATACTTTTTTTCCTGTTCCACTTTAACTCAAATCGTTTCATTTATAAGTTTTTTGTATCATTTACAACAAAAATCTATTGCTAGTTCTGTAATTCGTTACAATTAAAATTTGTTTCACCATTTACATTAAAATTTTAAACTTTTTTTAAATATCTTTATTTACCTATTCTACTATAAGTTAACATTAAGTTAAACTTATTTTTCTTAATCTTGCACATTATATATTCTTTGTTATTCACTTTTTTAAAGATAATTTGATCATTTTATCATGTCTACTCTAATTCTGGAAATTAAACTAAATAGTTCTAATTATCATCAATGAAAAACTCATGTTTCATTCTTATTTTGATTTAAACATTTACTTGAATTTTCTACATATGCAGCTATTGAACCAGCTACCTATGCTTCACAAGAAGGAAAAATATGCTTGGAAAACAAAAAATGAAGAAGCCCTTGGTTTGATTGGTCTCTCCATCATCCCTGATCTTTATGTCCTAATTGGACATTGCACCAAAGCTCATGAAGCATGGGCCATTTTGCAACAGACGTATGACAGCTCATCA
>MU226251.1:1707344-1724293 GCA_018584345.1 Thuja plicata
ATTTATTACATCAAGAGGAGGCTAAATTATTGCAATTTGGTACTATTAAGTCTTTTGAACATGCTTTTGTTTCTAAAACTCCAAATCATAGTAATAAATCTCACACTTCTAATAGTAATCATCATAATAACAATTAGTCCAATAACAACAATAACTATCGTAACAATAATAATCATAATAATGGTTACTCAAATAATAATAATTATTCAACCAACAGGTCTAATTCTAGGCCATCATACAATAATAGTAACAATAATTACAATAATCAACATAACAAAAAATCGGTAAAGATGGTCACCTAAGTGATGTTTGTTTTAAAAAGCAGAATGATAAGAATCCCATTAATAACAATAATCAAAATAACTTCAAATCTCAAGGAAATCAATCTTGTCGTGATTTTACTATTTTTTATAAAGCTTCTCATGCATTAGAATGGATTATTGATAGTGGTGCTTCTCATCATGTTACATCTCATAGAGAATTTTTTGATTCTTTTCAACTTGATACTACTAATGTTCCTATTCAATTAGCTAATGATCATAGTTGCAAAGTTGATGGTTTTGGTGATGTTAATGTTCCAAATGGAAAGTTACACAATGTTCTTTGTGTTCTTGAATTGAAATCTAATCTACTTTCAGTTTCTCAATTATGTCAAGATTACAAAGTTGAATTTCATAAGGATATGTGCTATATTATTGATCCTAACACTAATCATGTTGTTGCTAATGCTAAGATGGATCATAATAACATTTTTAAGTTTTATGAGTTTGCCTCTACAAGGTACTCTTTGAAAGTTAATATTGATTTTAATATATGGCATGAAAGGCTTGGCCATTTGAATTCTGATTACATCACTTTGATGCAAAAATCTAACATGGTTGAAGGTTTACCCCACATTATTCCATCTAAACTTACATGCACTGGGTGCATGAGTGGGAAAATGAAAAGGGAGCCCTTTCCTCATGGTACTTCATGGAGGGAATTTCATAAGTTACATCTTATTCATAGTGATATTTTGGGTCCAATGGAGAACATATCCATACAAGGTTCAAAGTATGGTCTAACCTTTGTGGATGATTTTACTAGAAGAATTTGGATTTACTTTTTGCATACTAAAGATCAAGTACTTGACACATTTTCTGAATTTCATATATTTGTGGAAAGGCAATTTGGTTCTAAACTTAAAATACTTAGAATAGATAATGGTACTGAATATGTTAATAATGCTTTTTGTTCTTACTTAAGATCTTTTGGTATAAAACATCATCGTACTGTTCCTTATACACCACAACAAAATGGTGTGGCAGAAAGGAAGCATATAAATATTATGGAAATGGCTAGATGTATGCTACATGCTAAAGATATGCATTACAAATTTTGGGTTGAAGCTATGGCTTGTTCCACTTATCTTCTTAATAGAACTCCTACTAAAGCATTGCAAAATATAACTCCTGAGGAAGCATGGTCTGGTAGGAAACCAAATTTACAACACCTTAAAATTTTTGGATCTATTGCTTATGTTCACACACCTAAACAAAAAAGGCATAAACTTGATTCTAAATCTTCTTCATTTACTTTTGTTGGGTATGATGAATCTACTAAATTTTATAGAGTTTATGATCCTACTACTAACAAGGTACATATTGCAAGAGATGTTGTTATTGCAGAAAATGAAGTTCACGATTTTTCCAAGGTCAAAGATGATGAATTTAAAGGGGGTATTATTGATCTCTTGGAGGACCAACCTCCTATTCTAAACCCTACTCCTAAAGCACCTATTAGTATTAAAAAATATGATGATGATGGTAAGAATATCTCTACTCCTCTTAATGGTCAGTTTGTTCATGATAGTGATATTGTTGTTCATGATGATAATGATGAATTTATTCCTAATAGTGATTATGAAAATGATGAATTTACTCCTCATAGTGATATTTCTATTACTTCTAAGAGAAATCCTAAATGGTTTAAAGATTTACTTAATGAAGGTGATGATTATATTTATAGAATGGGTGGTCTTAGACCTAGGAGACTTAATTATTGTAACTATGCTTTAATGTCTTCTCTTATGCATTCTAAAGATCTTCAAAAATTTTCTCAAGCTAAAAATCAACCTCATTGGCAAAGTGCTATGCAAGATGAATATAATAGTTTAATTTCTAATAATACTTGGGATTTAGTTACTTTACCTCATCGACAAAATCTTGTTTCATGTAAATGGTTATATAAAACTAAGTTGAATGCTAATAATGAAATTAGTAAGTTTAAATCTAGACTAGTAGCAAGAGGTTTCTCTCAAGTTGAAGGAATAGATAATAATGAAACCTTTGCTCCTGTTGCAAAAATGCCTACTATTAAAGTTGTTCTTTCTTTAGCTGCTAAAATGAATTGGCCTATTCAACAAATGGATGTTAAAAGTGCCTTTTTAAATGGTGATTTGCATGAAGAAATCTATGTCTCAACCTCCTGGTTTTATTAAACAAGGTAATGAACATCTTGTATGTAAACTAAATAAAACTATCTATGGTTTAAAACAATATCCTAGAGAATGGTATTCTAAAATTAATGCTTTCTTTATTTCTCAAGGTTTTTCTAAAAGTAAAAATGATCCTGACTTGTATATCAAGCATAGTGAAAATGACATTATTATTATCAATATTTATGTTGATGATTTGATTCTTACTTCAAGTTCTAACCATTTAATTTCTGATATTAAGTCTAAACTTAACCAAAAATTTCAAATGAATGATTTAGGACTTCTTCATTACTTCTTAGGAATGCAAATTTTGAAAACCCCTAAGGGTATTTCTCTTTCTCAAAGTAAATATGCTAAAGATCTTCTTGATAAATTTCAAATGAATGATGCTAATCATGTTTCAATTCCATGTGAATTAGGAACTAAGTTAATGATAGATATGGAAACTTCATTTATAGATGCTACTCCTTATAGACAACTTGTTGGAAGTTTAAATTATCTAACTCTCACAAGACCTGATATATCTTTTAGTGATGGTTTAGTTTCAAGATTTATGTCCAAACCTCAACAAACTCACTTCAAAATTGCTAAAAGAATATTAAAGTATATTAAAGGTACTCTTGATTTAGGTTTATTTAATAATGCAAAGTCTGATTTTACATTAAAAGGATTCATTGATTCAGATTTATGTGGAGACCCCAATGATGGGAAATCTACTTTTCGGTATTATTTTTTTCTTGGTTCAGGTGCTATATCTTGGAAAAGTAAAAAAGATCAATCTGTTTCACTATGTTCTACTGAAGCTAAATACAAAAGTTGTACCAATTCCTCCAAAGAATCCTTATGGCTTAGAAGAATTCTTGAAGATTTGGGTATACCTCAATAAGAACCTACACCTTTATATAGTGACAATCAAAGTGCAATAGCCTTGGCAAAGAATCCAGTCTACCATGCAAAGTCAAAGCACATCTCTCTCCACCATCACTTCATTAGAGAGCAAATTGAAGAAAAGAAGGTTTCACTCATCTATTGCAAGGGTGAAGATCAAGTTGCAGATATTTTGACAAAGCCTCTTTCTAGAGAGAAATTTGAATTTCATTATAAAAAATTTGGGTTTAACACCCCTTGATGTAAATCCCCCAAGTAAATATTAAAGGGGGGTGTTAAAATTAATCTTTCCTTGGTTGAAAATATGTAATTAAAAGGATAGACCAAGGTATCCTTATTTATATTTTTCCTCTAGTCCAAGTAGGAGGACATGTCACTATTTTGTATTTCCTTTAATAAGGAAAATAGATATTCCTCCTTAAGAGGAATCACACATTTATCACACACACAATATGAATGTGCCATTCATAGGTTATGGGAGTTACATGCAAACTCCTCCACTCATCTCTACTTAAGAGATGCCTCTCACACACTTGCACTTCATTTTCTTGGATTATTTCATGATCGTATTTTCATTCTTTTAATACTTCTAATATATATCTTTCACAAGACTGTCCCCAGAATGAGACTCAACATTCAGAGTTGGGATTAGAATGCCCCAATACCTGTCCCTAAAGATAGTCAATAGAGATTCAGAATCATCTCCAGAGTAGAGCTTGATTTTCAGGAGTCAGGGTTAGAATGCCCCAATTCCCAGTAGATGACTTTTCGAGAATCATCTCCAGAACGGAGCTTGATTCTCAAGAATCTGAGTTAGATTGTTTAGATACTTAATAGATTGAGATTTTGAGAATCATCTCCAAAATGAAGCTTGATCCTTAGGGATCCAGGTTAGATTGCCCCGACACCTAATAGATGACAAGATGTAAGGAACAAAGATGCCCTTATTGATTGTGGAGTATCCATTTTTGACTATGAAGTACAAAAACTAAACATGCCCCAAGTGATGAGATACCCCTAGCAACGAGGATTTTTGAAAATCAGATCAGATTGATTGGAATAGATTCAATGATGTAATCATCCTGCCCCCTCGGGAGTGAAATGGAAAGATGACACGTCATATGATGATTGAGAGAGAGAAATTGTAGATATATGTTGAATCGGAGATAAAGAAGAACTCATAACATATTATAGAAGAATTCAGAAGATTCATAATCAATTTTGAGTGATTTCAAGGTCCAGTTGACCAAGTTTGACTAAAGTTGACTAGAGTTGACTTTTGAGGAAAAAAAGTCAAAGATTTGAGAAAATGTTGATGAGATATGATTCTGACAAGAAAGTGACATCAAAAAGTCAACTGCACAAGCGTCTGAACGTGTCAGTCCCAAAAATTTTAAAATGCAATTTTGAGCTGTATAGAAGTGTCAGATTTTGATTCCAATCTTGAACATGGATTCAGAGCGGCCAAATTGTCTAGTGGTGAAATTTTCACGCAAATTGGAGCACTTTAGAAAATTAGGTCAAAACCTATATATGAGTCAAAAAGGTCATTTTCAAATCACTTGCCTCCGTTGAATTTTGAGAATTGAGTTCTGAGCGAAAATGGTGGTCCCCGTGAGCACTCATCATTTTGAGCGATCCAGGCGGCACAATTGGCCAGCAGCCTATAGACCCCTGATAAGTGATCGATTCACCTCTCTGTGAATTCAAATTTTGTTATTTTTGCTCAAATTTTCATTGTTTTTATGTGTTTGTAGAAACTGTTCCGCGGGTTCTCGCGCGAGGAATTAGTCTCCTCACGTGCCTTGTGATGAGGTCTCGCGTGAGATATTGCCAAAAGGCAGATTCTCGCATGGGCCGGTGGGTATCCTCATGCAGGAGGGTACCCACGTCTCATACGGGAAACCCTTTGATAGGGGGGTTTCTCGCGTGAATAGTGATAAAAATTCTCGTGGGATTGAAACTTCGCGTGACTCGTGAAACTTCTTCGTGCGAGACTCTGCTATCTCGCATGAAGAAAAAAGTAGCAGATTTGAATAAAAAATAGATTTGTGATGTGTTCGATGGCAATTACATTAGCGTCAATCCTTAGCATAGGATGTCTTAAATGCTTTATTACTTAGTTATGCTTTGATTATCTTAAATCATGAGTACTGATCGTGCTTTGTTGTTTGTATGTCGTACAGGTCGAGTTGCTAGACATTGCATTCAGATCACATCATCCTGCTATTAGTGGGCTGGTCCAGCAGCTGGATGATGCAAAGATTGCACATATTCATAGCCTAGGCCTATCACATCTCTGTGAGATACCTGACATTCAGGTTAATCACAGACTTCTAGGAGCATTGGTAGAGTGTTTCCATTCAGAAACAAACACATTCCATCTTCCGCAGGGTGAGATGACAGTGACCCCAGAGGATATATATAGGATCCTCAGGATACCTTTCCATAGGCCCTGAGTAGAGTATGAGGTGCAGTCTCGGCTAGGGACATTAGCACTATGGGAGATCCTAAAGGATGAGCTATTCATGGGGAGAGTCATCCCATGGGAGGAGCTGATCAGACAGTATGGTCCTAAGCACTGATTGGTCATGGTATTGGCAGCATTCCTTGGTTGCTATCTGATGTCGGATCATGAACAACATGGTTTTGAGTGTGGTTGGGATTGGATGCTGCAGCAGATGCTAGAGGAGCTGATCAAATATGGGTGGGGTCAGTGCATGCTGGCCCATATGTACCATGAGATGCAAGAGATCACCTATAGAGAGGTGAAGAGCATGGCAGTAGGGGTTTATGTTTTACACGTGTGGGCATGGGAGCACCTACCGATCACTCAACCCATATGAAAGGATTTGAGGGAGCCATTGGAGTCCTATATATACAGGTACTGAGGTTTGATTACCCAGCTTGCGCTGGGTAAGACAGAGCAGTGGCAAGCACAGCTTGATGATCTGGTTGCAGTGATACGGTGACCATGGAGACTGACAGAGGACTGGGATGACGCTAGTGATTAGCTAGGTTATATGCTCATGTCTCAGCCTCTCATAGGCTAGGTGATATCAGTCATTGAGAATTTTTTGCTGACACATGTCTGGTGACAGTTTGGTCGCGCACAAGAGATCCCATAGGAGTATTGTTCGTATGCTCATTCAACGGATGAGCTCAAGAGGGGATGGTCGACCAAGTTAGATATTGGTCGATGTATGATCGATGTTCGAGCCCTAGTGTGGACTTGATGGGACTACTTGAGTGCTATCGCCGATGGCGGCATGAATCCAAAGTTTAGAAAGAAATTCGTGATGCATCCCTTTTTGCGGTTCACTGATCTAGTTGGCATGGTCGTGCCAGCACAAGTAGTGCACCCACAAGTGCCATAGCAATAGGAACCAGTGCTTCCACCATAGAAGGTACCACAACCACCACCTCAGTAGGTGCCATGTCCATGTATAGTATAGGTGGACATACCTCTATGCTAGATGAGGATAGATCCCGGTGCGAGCAACAGTGGGAAGCAAATTAGGAGGAGGATGGCTACGCAGCTCAAGGACATACAAGAGTAGGCAGAGTAGTAGGAGGTCCCACAAGAGGACCCTATGCAGGAGGATCAGCCTACATAGGAGCTAGGACATTGTGTAATACCCAGGGATGCACCATCATAGGTACAGGAGGCCCTACGCAGAGCTAGAGAGAGGGTACAACAGCTGACAAGACAGGTGATAGATCTGACAATATATGTGGTTGTACGGGATGCCTAGATTTTAGATAGACACTGGGAGGTGCAGGATCTCCAAGGGTAGCTACGCACGGCATAGGAGGAGACTCAACATCAGACTACCTGAGCAGCCTATTACTATGCATCCTATATAAGGGTGGTTCCTGATGAGGCATCACAGGTGGCTAGATTTTCTTCATATGCCAGAGGGTCAAAGGGTGCATAGGCACCACCTCCACCAGATATGCCTCCACCTCCACCTCCTCCAAGTGATAAGGGAGAAGGCTAGAGCTAGATGTGATAGATTTGATAGATGAGATCATAGGATGTATCTGATGTGTTTGCATCCATGCATTGTACCATTATTGTGAGATAGATTGTGCTTGAGTAGCACCATTTTGTATTGTATCGACACATTGAGATATATGTGTGTGTGTGTGTGTGTGTGTGTGTGTGAGCTCGTCTTTTGGTATCATCGCATATGTCATACTTTATTGTTTATGAGATGTTTCCTATATGCTTAGATGTTTAGATGAGTTAGAATATATGCAAATGTATGAACATGTTTTGAATATATGTAAATGTATGAAATGCACATGTATGTGATGATTATGAGTGTATGTGATGCACATCTTGATGTATGTATGTAGATGATTTATGTAAATGCAATGTGTAAATGAAAATGAAAATGTAATGTATATGGTACTAACATCTCATGCAGGGTGTACAGATGTGTGACAGATGCTAACCAAGAGAATAGGTGAAGAATCAAGAGTGAGGATAGGACACTTGTGCAGTCATGATGAAACCAAGATGTTGAACAAGAACTCCCCAATGTATGAACCCAGGAGTATGCAATGAACTGAACATCGAATTGCTACCACAATGCAAGTCTAGAATGACAATGTAAGCTTATGCTAGATACAATATGAAAGTACAATTCTAGGACATGGTTGTGAGACCCATCGTAAAATCATCCTCATTGAGCCTTTTTTTGGAACATCAGAGTCGATACAACCCTTACTGGTGCCATAATGCAACCATAAGGATATGAATATGACTTTCATCATATAAAATGTAGGAAGTGTATGTAAGCACCAAGGCACAAAAGCCAAGATGACCTAAACATTATTTCCAGTTAATGTTGCAAGAGTACACCAGTATCGAGGCATTCAAAGCCAAGATAACCATGAGTGCAATCAAGCATAAACAAACAGAGCAATAATCGTCAAGGAGATAGTACCGACCTCACCATGGCATAAAAATAAATAAGATCAAGGGATGTGAGGTTGTTCCACCTTAGTGCGGGAGCTCTTATCACATACACCCTATTTATTTGACGTTGCCAAATCATCGGGACTACACCAACAAGTAGTAGACAAAGAAAATATCAATGAAATCCATGAGAATAGACAACATACAAAGAAAGATTCAATCATAGCTCAACATGTTTCAAAGTTTTTGAATATGTATGTGTATAGGGGTGTTGAAAAATACCATTGTGCTTGTGAGTGCATTGTGTTTGATTGTTATCAATAGATGTTTACGTTTGAGATATCCGATGTGTGTTGAAAAACATAGATGTGTCCAAAGATAGTGTTGAAAAACACTGGTGATGGTGGTGTTGAAAAACACCAGTTTGTGTCAGTAGCGAGTTGTCCTTTAGAACTGACAAGATTACTAACTCTAGTGTAAATCGAAGATGTGATCAAATGGGGAACACGTGCCCCCGAGTAACGATGATTGACTTGACGTATGTTGCAAGGAAAAACTAGATTTATTTGCCTCCAGGCATATTGTGCTGAATCAATGTCAAGTCAGGAGGGTTCACAAAGGAACTAGAGTGTCACGAAAGTGAACGGAAGCTATGTTCAAACTAAAGCAAAGAATCTTCAAGACCAAGTATCGATAGATAGAGCGTTTGAGTATAACTCCAACTGTAACAGATGCGAGCAATCTCAATAGTAGAGAGACCGTAGACAGATGCAGTAAGAACCACTAGTGACTAACACGAGAGAGATTCTCAAGTGAAGAGATTGTAGAAATAGCTAGACATCAGTAGGAAGAAGCAGTGAGAACCACTGGTGACTGATGTTAGGGAGATTCTCAAGGAGAGAGAACTTAGTATAAGCTAAGTGAAAGTAGGTAGACACAGTGAGAACCACTAGTGACTATCACAAAGTAGATCCCAAAAGGTGATAGGACAGTGCCCCCTAGACTAGGAGGGTTTCCCTGAGAGTATGACCAATTTCAATCCATATAAGTTGGTGTCTTGATGGTAACTGAAAGCATGCAAAAAAGAAAATGAAAGTAAGAAAGCAGGAAAGCAACTGCATAAAGCCAAGTGGTGTTGCGATAGATACAGTAATGTGGAACAAGAGGCACATGTTTGCCAGGTTTTCACCTTCTTGGCAGAAATTCTTTTTTGCTACCATGATGCCTGTTTACCAGGTTTTCATCAATGGCACTAATTTTTCTTTTTCAAATTTTTTTTGTATTTTTTAATATTTTTAATTTTTTTGTATTTTTTGGAATATATGTATTTTTTTTTGGAGATACATAAAAGTGCCTATCGCTAGGTTTTAACTAAGATGATCATTTTTTCAGGACTTTTTCCAATTTTTAGAATTTTTTTAGGACTTTACTATATACAGGAGCATACTGAAGATGTCTCAGCTGTAGAACCGTTTCAGATGAAGAGTGTTGATGGGATCTTTGAGTTGTTCACCCTCAGTAGTAGAAATTTGATAAGTGCCAGACCAAAACATTACAGTGACAACATACAGACCAAGCCAATTTGGTTCAAATTTCCCTTTCTAGATCCGATGTTGTTGATTCTTAGGGTTCTCCCTCAGAATGAGGTCACCCACTTGGAATTCCCTTGGGAGAACTTTCTTGTTATAGCTTTTGGACATCCTTTTTTGATATGCTCTAAGGTGATCAAACACCACTTGTCGACGTTCATCAAGTAGTTCTAGCTCTTGTAGTCAAGATATTTTGTTATCATCATCGATAATGAAGCCTTTCAGAGAGACTCATAGAGAAGTAATCTTAACCTCAATTGGTAACACAGCATCTGTTCCATAAACCAAAGCATAGGGCGTAGCCCTTGTTGGTGTTCTTATGCTTGTCTTGTATGCCCAGAGAGTTGTATTGATCTGGAGATGCCAATCGCATCTAGATTTGTGCAATGTGCGATGCAGGATTTTAAGGATTGTCTTGCTGGATGCTTCTGCCTATCCATTACCCTGAGGATAATAGATGGAAGACCAATGCTGAGTTATTTTAAAATTAGAGCATAGCTCTATCAAATACTTGTTTTTGAATTGCCCCCCATTATCAATGATTATTGCTGAGGGTACACAATACCTGTAGATGATGTAGTTGAGAATGAACATAGCTACTGATTTTCCATTGGCAATGGTGAGAGGGACTGCCTCCACCCAATTGGTAAAATAGTCTGTAGCTACTTATGTCCATTTGAGGACAAGGGATAAATCTAACCCACCAAGTCAAAGGCCCATTGTTGAAATGGACAGAAAGTAATGAAGGGAATAAGCTCCTTGGCTGGAGCATGAATTAGATTAACATGTAGCTGGAACTATTTGCAAGACTTAGTAAATTGTGTAGCTTCTTTTTCCATATCTAGCCAATAGTAACTAGCTCTAATAAGTTTACGGGCCAGTGTTAGGCCATTAGAGTGAGACTCACAGATGCCTTCATGCACCTCTACTAATGCACATTTGGACTCATTGGGTTCTAAACACCTAAGGAGGGTACCGTCTAGACCGCGCCTATACAAGTCACTAGCTATGATGACAAACCGTGAAGCACTACGGATTAAGTGATGTTTCTCATTCTGGGTGTAAGTGTCTAGAACAATCAGGTCATGAAGGTAGGAGTAAATATGATGGTAGCGAGATGAGTCATGTCCAATGATAGAATAGATCATCCAGGAATCAGGGGAATCATAGGCTGGGTAGCATAACGTCTCCACTAGGAATTCATGTCAAAAATCATTTTCTGGCATCTGTAGCATGGAAGCAAGAGTAGCCATGGCATCTGCTACTTTATTATCTACCCTGGGAACTTATTGAAATGTGATGTGAACAAAATACTTTCTAAGGTCATCAACCAACCGTTTATAAGGCACCAGCTTGTCATCCTTTTTCTGATAGATATCATTTACTTAATTGATGACTAATTGTGAATCTCCAAGGACATTGAGATTGTCCACTCCCCACTCAAGGGCGATCTTCATACCATTGATTAAGGCTTCATACTCAGTGATGTTGTTTGTACAAGGAAACAACATCTTGTATGACTTTGATAAAGAGTATCTTTGAGGTGTAATGAACAATATCCCAGCACCTGACCCCTGTTGGGTAAATGAACCATCAAAGAACATAGTCTAGGACCGATGTGTAAGGAGTAATATGGACTCATCTGGAAATTCGATGTTCAATGGTTGATGATCTACTAGAGGTGCTTCCGCCAATTGATCTGCAATCGCTTGCCCCTTGATGATTTTTCTCTCTACGTACTCCATATCAAATTCACTGAGAAGCATGAGCCATTTAGCTATCCTACCTATGAGGGTAGCTTTACTGAGCAAATATTTCAGAGGATCAATTTTAGCAATAAGGCATGTAGTATGATCCAACATGTAGTGTCACATTTTTTGTGAAGAAAATACCACTGCAAGGCAAGCCTTCTCTATAGTAGAATATTTTGTTTCATATGAGACCAGAGTTCTACTAATGTAATAGATAGCCCTTTCTTTGTTGTGTTGATCTTCTTGAGCCAATAAGCTACCCAATGATGTATCTGTAGCAGAGATGTAAAGTATAAGCGGCTTCCCATGAATAGGAGGCATCAAGATTGGTGGGTTCACAAGATATTGCTTGATTTGTGTGAACCCTTCATCACATTCTTTGTTCCATTGGTAAGTCACCCCTTTGTGTAAAGTCTTGGTGAATGGTTGTGACTTGTTTTCCAGTTGTGAGATAAAGCGCCAGTTAGATTGTAGTCAGCCTTGAAGTCCTTTCATTTGTCTGATATTCTTTGGTGGCGGCATTTCCATGATAGCTTGAGCTTTCACAAGATCCACCTCATAGCCTTTTGCAGAGATAATATAACCAAGCAATTTTCCAGAGGTTACACCAAATGCACATTTCTTAGGATTGAGCCTCAAACTAAACTATTCCATGTGATCTAGTATAGGACCTAGATCCGCAAGATGTTTCTCTTGTTGCATGCTCTTAGCGAGAGTGTCATCAACATAATCCTCCATTGTTTTATGAATCATGTCATGAAATATGGTGGTGACAGCTCTCTGATATGTAGCACCAGCATTTTTGAGTCCAAAGGGCATGAGATTCTAACATAAAGGGCCCCATGCACATGTAAAAGAAATTATTTCTTGGTCCTCTGGCGTGATCTTTATCTGGTTGTAGCCAGAGAAACCATCCATTAGTGAGTACATTTCATATCCTGCTGTCATATCTACAATCATATAAATATTGGGCAATGGAAAGTCATCCTTAGGACATGCCTTATTCAAATCTCTGAAGTCTGTGCATACTCAGATAAATTTGTCATGTTTTGAGACTAGAACAATGTTAGAGATCCATTTTGCATAGTCAATTTCTCTGATGAATACTGCCTTTAGAAGTTTCTCCAATGCAGCTTTGACAAGCAGAGCCACCTGTGGATGCATTTTAAAAAGCTTTTACTTAACAGGCTTGACACCTGGTGTAATGGACAAATGATGCATGATTAGATTAGGGTCTAATACTAGCATGTCTGAATATTTCCATGCAAAGTTTATCTTTTTACTTCGGAAGAATGTAGTGAATTCCTCTCTTTCTGCCTCGGACCATGATTGTGCCAAGTGAATGATCTGAGGTTTATTTGTTGTACCCAAGTTGACTGGTTGAGTGGGCTCAATTAGCATAGATGATCATTCCTAGAAATGACTTGGAAGTGTATCAAGTATCTCATCCTCAGGCACCTCAGAGAGGTTTTCACCCTTGGATATGTCCTTTATTTTGACTTTTTTAGGCTCTGACACTGCCACAATGTGGTTTTCACCATCAGAGTGCCTATTTTTTCTTCTTTTGATTTTGTGACTAAGATACTTGATATCACCCTCGGTCATGTTAACACCTTCTTCACTAGTTGAGGATGTTACAGGTTCGATAGCATGGAGGTAACAGGAAAGAGAGTAATCATTCTGGAACATAAGGACTTCATTTGATGGGGAGGGAGAGTTCCAGCCTATAAGTTCAAGATGGCAGAGTGAAAGAGAAGTGACGGGTTCAAGTGCATTCATGGTATAATCATCAAAAGCAAGGATGAGCAAGTTGAGACCTAGAGCAATCTCATCCAAAGGTGTAGTCGAATTCCTTTGATTCCTAGCGACCGTAGTAGATGACATGTTAACATCTATGGAGTCACACTCGTTTAACTTGACACTAGACCCTTCACCTACATCGAGAAGATTTTCATGCGTATGAATTGTATCTATATCTCTATCAAAGGTGGCATATGACAAGCTGTTAAACTCATATTCATGAGAGCCTGTTTCATCATTAGGCGTCATATCAAGAACATGAGTAAAATCAACCCGCTGTCCCCAGTTTGGGTGGGTTCTATGTAAAACTTCTACTATGGTGAGATAAGCACCTTGTGACATAGGTTCTTCATCAATGCTTACAGCATCCTCTGTGTCTTGTGTAGTGAGGAGTGGCTGGGATTCCTATTCAAACTGTACTTGAAAGCGTGTTGGTATGTACAAATCACCCTGATTACCTAAATTGACAGTGTGCATTTCTTTCCACCGCTCATAGTTTAATGGAGAAAATGGAGTGGTTTTTATCAGAATCATTGTCAATCATGACTGTACTGACACGTGGTATAAATTCATCTGGATCAGCAAACAATGCTGCTAGATTTGGAGGAATGGGACAAGGGAATTAGTCTTCCTCCGAGCTGTCTTTAGACTCTTCAGTTATAGATGTCTCTTCAGGTGTTGGTTGTTGATCTGTGTGAGGTACAAATTGGTTTATCCCCAATTGAAATGTGAGCTTCTTGAAGCCTATACCTGTAGAGTCATGTGTGCGCTGACCAATAGCTTCAAGTGGTGCAATCAATCCTTTATGGTTCACACCCATAGGACCATTTCCTTTGTACCCAAAGCGTTGCATGATAGTTAGACCTTTGCCATACTGTTCAGGATTTATGTCATAAGGTGGAGTGGTTTGTTTAGAAGTGTCCTCTCCTTTATAGATCCAGGCTTTAATAGCCATGTTTTTAGCTTCTTCTTCAAATGGTACTATGGCTTGTACAAAGGTACCACCATATTTTGTTGGAGGAGGAACTATAGAAGGTTTAGTGCTTTCAGAAGGTCTCCCAAAAGAATGTGGAGACAAAGGTAGAGATGTAACAGATAGCATGGGTTCAATCTGATATCCTCCCATGTTAGTTTCTTTGAGTGTTAGACCCTTTTCCATTTATTTTAGTTTAGTCTCGAAGAGCTCAATAGACTCTCTGTTGGTGGGCACAAAGATGTCAGTAGATTTTGTGAGTGTGTTGCAATCATAGCGTGTATTAGAAGGTATAGTCACTTCAGACCCTTGGAATGGGATTTTAATGCACTGATGGTATGTTGAAGGGACAGCCTGCATTTCATGGATCCATGTCCTGACCAACAGAATATTGTATGCTAAAGGAATGTCAAGCACTTGATAGATAACATCTCTTTCAACAGGACCAACTCTGATTGGAAACACAACTAGCCCCTTAGATTTCCATTCTTATTCATTATATCCTTTAATAGTAATCTTTTTGTGAGCATCTATGCAATCTTCATTGTAGCCTAACTCAGTAAGGAAGCTAGCAGAGAAAATATTGAGGCCAGCGCCATTGTCTATGAGAATACAGCGAACACGCTTTGGACCAATCATGACTTCAATGTGCAAGGGGTTATTATGTGGGTGACTCAAAGAATGGTCATCTTCCTCAAAGAAAGACAAGTAATGGGAGGAGGTCAAGTGACCTACCATGGATTGAAACCAGTTGAGATCAAGATCTTTTGGGACATATGCCTTAGTGAGGGCTTTGTCAAGGATCTCCCTGTGAGCAGGGGAGATTTTTAGCAGCTCAAAGATGGTGATCTAAGTATTAGTACGTTGTAATTGTTCTAGAATATTGTAATTGGCAGCATTAGATGAGGAACCCAATTTTGGATTCTTATTGGTAGAGCCAACATTAGTTTTGTCTGCAGGTTGTGTTGGTGTAGGCATAGAAGGCTCAGGGCCTTTGATGATGATCTTAGCACGAGATCGAGTAACAATGTTTGCACTAACTTGAGAATGTTCTTGTTTAGAGGACTGAGGTGTAGACCCTCACAAAATGAAAGGAGTTTTGGGTTTGGGAGTATCTTCCCTTCCCTTGAGGATGACGACATTACAGTATTCAGTATCAGCAGGCTCAACCATATTAATAACATTGTCGTTATTGGTGTATGTATAGTTGACCTTGGCATCAATATTTTTTCCTTTAGATGACTCACCTTTCCCATGAGGAGGAAATGGATCTTTAAAAGCTTGGTGGTCTGAGTTCTTGTTGTGACCCCCACAACAATAACTGTTAGAGTAATAGTTCATTTGTCTTTATAATTAAATCTATCTGGTTTAATTATTAAAGTACACTATTATTCTTTTTCACTTAAGCTTGTCATTTAGGTGCATAATAATTAATATGTCTATTAATTATTAAATGCACAAACCTAGCTTTCTCCAGCTTTAGTGTTTCTCACCTTATAAGCCACTTTTTGTAATTATTGTAATTCATTCTTTTGGGAAATAACATTTTGCTCTCAGTCCACTGAGATTTTCCAAACCCTAGCTTCTCTCTCACAGGTTTCATTTTAGCTCTAGGTATTTTGCATGCAGGTGTTCTTGGCATTCTGTGGATTTGTGTTTCTCAAATCCTACATGGTATCAGAGCCACCCTGTCGCTACCTAGGTTGAAGGTTTTTGAAGCCACAATTTGAAGATGATAGCCACAGCTTTTCTGAGGTTTTTCTGACACTTTGAAGGAGGCGTGATCTTTTGGATTAGTTTGAGCCAAAATGGACTCCGCCATTGCGTTCAGAAGGCCCGGGAGAGTCGAAAAACATATAAAGTTTGACTATTTTGGCCTCTGTGACCACAGGCAAAAATTTATTAGCCTCCAGGGCCGTACGGTACGGATTTAAAAAAAAAACTAAAAAAAATCATGTTTTTTTGTTGAAAAACGCACCAGCAGCAGTGCCACCAGTGTGCAGCCCGAGCGCAGCCAGCGCGCAGCCCGAGCGCAGCCAGCGCGCAGCCCGGGCGCCACTCGAGCCCCGCCGGCCACCGGCCCGCTGCCCAGGCATGCCACCGCTGCCCAGTGGCTCAGTTGCCACCAGTGCGCAGCCCAGGTGCCACCAAACCACCGCCGGGCCGACACCTCAGCCGGCACCGCCACCGGCCCGCGTAGTGCTGATGTCAGTGTGACATCAGCGGCCAAAAAAAGTTTTTCCCGACGTTTTTCAAAAAATTTCCGGCGATAATTTTTTTTTCGGCGGTCGGAAAAAGTTTTCCGGCAACTCTCCGACGACCGTCAAATTTAATGCACTAGACGGGTGACGGTCATTTGGACGTCAAATTTTTTCACGTCTGTGTTTTTCTAGAGAGTGGTTTTTCAGAGGGGCACTTGGTTTTTTGGTCATATCTTGGGCATACAGTGTCCGTTTTTTAAAAACAAAATATTGTCGAAAAGGTGTTTTCGAGCCGGACGCAATGATGCTAGTCTTGTTTGTTGATTTGGCCATTTGAGTTCCTA
>MU226251.1:1748701-1761206 GCA_018584345.1 Thuja plicata
TGGTATCAGAGCGGATATTTCCCTTCACCCCCCCCCCTCTCAGTTATTACTAACAATAATCAGAAAAATCCATAAACATGCTATCCATGATTGGTAATGTTGAGAAACACCGTTCATTGATTGTGTTTTATTACTTCTATTTTCTTATCATTGGTTGTTTGATGAGTGTTGAGAAATATTGTTGTTTGAGTGTTTCGGGTGTTAAAAAACATTTTTTGTGTTGTGTGGAGTTGAGGAAACACCATTGTTTAGTGTAAAAACACATGATAGGTAATGTGGTTGACTCCACTTGGGAAGATTGTTGAATTGATGACTAGGAATTGACTCCCCAGGAAAACTAGGAACTTTCCCCCCAACTAAATATGACTATCCTAAGGATTAGATGTAGAATGAATCCAAGTTATGATGATAGGATACAAAACCAAATGAGACACACATGGAAGTAAAGGATATACAAGATGCATACAAGTGATAAGGATAAATGCAGATGCAAAATCTATGCAGTTGATAATACAAGAATAAACCTAACATTTTATGATTATAATTTTTTAGAGATTTTTAGATGTTTTTGGATTTTTAGAGATTTTAAAATGTTTTTGGATTTTTAAGGATTTTAATTTTTTGATTTTTAATGATTTTAATATATTTTTGAATTTTTAGAGATTTTAAAAAAAATTGATCACTAATTCTCAGGAAAGATCACATTTGTTTGTCCCCAATGTCTAGCAAGGTGTAGGGAATTACTGATAGATCAGAAGTGAATGGGAAATGATGGATGAATCAAGGGAATGTAACCCTCAAGGACAGCCTCCTCAAGATTACCCAAGCTAGGGAAAAAATAATATAGCAATGTAGGCTTATAAAGCGGTGTTGGATAGCATATGGGATACTGACCTGATGTCATGAAAAGCATGTGGTCCAAAAGATTCAATTTAGAGAGAATACTGATAGGATAGAATGATCAGGATAAGGGGTGATGGAGGTATAAGTGAATGTCTTGGATTAATGCAAGGATTTTTATCGATAATGAGTATCGTCTTGGGATAAGCAAGATGACGATAGGGTAGCATGAAGGAAAACATGTGAATAGGCTAATGGAAAGGATAATGAATGCCAGGATACATGATGCTCATGGATATGTTCAACCTTGACAAGATCAAATGTGTAAGAGGGAATATGAATATAAATAGGATAGTTGCATGATAGAGGATATGATGGATAGGACAGCGTGGATGGAACTTGCCTTTAAGAGAGAGTGCAAGAGGAAGAAATTACCTATGACATATGTTTGTCAATTTTTCATCATGGTACTTTCCCAAGGTGCCACAGTAAGTATTTTTTACCATAAGACATATTTATTTCTCTTTACTTTTGCTACCAAGGCGCCTGTTTACCAGGTTTTCACTAAGGCACTTTTTCTCTTTTTTTTTTATTTTTTTTGTACTTTTGATTTATGGAGGAACTTAAGTCTCTTTCTCTTTGGATAGTTCTCCTTTTAAGGATATGCTATTATGGGCCAAGGCTACTGAAAGTATGCTCAAGTATTTTGATAGGGTGATGATAGGGGCATGCGAAAAAGGATAAGGTAGATGGTGACTAAGGATTTATGTGATGGATTGGATAAGGGGGATGAAAGGATAGTAAGTGGGAAGATAAGAAGCATGTGTAGGTGTTGGATAGTGGATAGAGTATTGAAAGGTTTGTATAGGGGTAGATGGATAGGGTATTGAAAGGTTTGTATAGGGGTAGATGGATAGGGTGAAGAGATCCACATCAACACACACCTTGAAGGTAGGTGGAACGATAGAGAAAAAGTGGATGGAACAGCTTGAGGCTTCAATGTAGGAAGTGATGGAAGATGTTTGGAAGAAGATGGAGTGGAAACCTTTCGAAGCTTGGATGCCAACTCTGACTTTTATTTTGTACTCAAGTCTTGTAATAATGACTTGGGAATCCATATAGCTTTTGATTTTTATTTATTTTTGGATGCTTTAGCATGCACTTTTTCAATGAGGTATTTAGGAATCCACATTGTCTTTGATTTTCTTCTTTGCTTGTTGGACCTTTGTGGTCTCTTTAATATATGTTTTTTCTTTGTATTGACATGTTGATAAAAGGGACCTGGTGATCTTCATGTGTAAGTGAATTCTTGTATTTTTTATTTTTATGTTGTACATCCAATTTACTTCCAAAAGCCTTGGGAAATATGGATGAATGAGTCTGATATGTGTGTGAATTATTGTACCTACATATCCTACAACACAACACTTCTATAACTTATTAGATCGATTGGTTAGTATATGAAATCAATCAAAATAACACAATTGAAATCTAATTGTATCTTCCTAGTCACAATGAGTATGATCTACATGTATATTTGCTCTCATAATTGGCATAGATCGATGACAAGCCATTATGATATGGAAAATTCAATTGAATTCAACTAAATGAATGCAATTAAGATGAATTCTATGATGAACTCTATGGAACTGAATTCAATTAAGCAATATGAACTCTAAAATGAGGTTAATTATGCACCTACATGATCAATTCATCTATGAAACGCAATGAAAACTGATTTAAGATGATGAATTACTACTAAATTGAGCTCTTGAATGCACAAATTAACTAAGAATTAAAACTAGCATTATGTCTATGAAAATTATATATGGATGGATGAAAATTTCTTAAGCATGCATGTCATTTTTTATCTTGACATATGATGGGGAAAGTGGATGATAAGCTAGGAGTGATATGCATGATGGATGGACGGATATATGGGCCCAATATTGATGGAAGATATAAAGGATTTATCTTTGGGATATATGGACCAAGGATGGATTTGGATGATGGTGAAGGTAGATGCTTGTGTTCAAATGGAAGGAGATAAGGTTTGAAATGGATATCAACATCTTTAGAGTGAGTTGCATGGCCAAGGATCTCATCATTAGGAGTCATCTTTATACCAATAGGCTCATGAGTAGCTTTGATAGGAGTAACTTTGATAGGAACCACTGAAGCTTGAGGGGATTTATTGTTATGTAAGGAATTTGGAGGAATGATGGTTTCTTGAGGTGTATATGGAGGAGTATGACAAGTAGATGATGGGATACTCCTATCGTGACAAGGATCTTTGGATAATGCAGGAAGAGTACCTTTCTCTTGATTTTCAATAGGCTTATTAGAAGTGGAAGGAATATATTTTTCTTTCTTAGGAGATGGAGGGATATGTATCTTTTGAGTTGGAGCGATATCTTCTTGGAAGAAATGAAAGGATATATGAATGGAATCGTGTGGGGATTCAATGGATGCGGGATCTAGCTCAAATGTTTGATATAAAGGGATAGTATCTTGATCTTGATCTTCTATAAGACTTATTTCTTCACATATTGGATTATCCTCTTGACACGGAGGCAATTCTAAGGATGGGGTAGGAGCTTTAACCTGGATGAGGGATTCTTGAAGGGCTGATGGAGGAAGCGTTGTTTCTTTAGAAGATGAATGAATATTGGAGGAAGTAGAGGATGCATGAGGACCATTTCTAGACATAGATTCATGATTTTGATCATGCTTGGGATTATTATCTTTTTCTTCATTAGATAAAACATTAGGATTGTCAATTTCAATTATATCATCATCTATGAGATCTTAGATTTTATGCTTCAATTCCATGCAATCTAAAGTTTCATGCTCCTTATGTCTATGACATTCACAGTAGTTACTCAGGAATACAAAACCACATGAAGTGATTTGAGGCAACGCAATGAGATTATTTTCGAGGAGTTCTTCCAAAGTTGTTTCATAAAATTGTCCCAAAAGAGTAAATTATTTATCCAATGGACATTTAGATTCACTTGAGTTTACCAAAGAGATTTGAGATTCAAGATCATAATTCTTTAATTTGTTGTTGTTGCATTATTGATATGAAAGACTCTCAACTGAATCTTCTTCATTTGCTCAATCAAAGATTGTATTATCATGAATTTGTAGAAAATATTATTTATCAAAGATAGGTTGATCATGAAGATGACCTTGATCAAAGATGAGATTAATTTGAGATTATTCTTGATCATAGATAGGATTGATGTGAAGTTATGAAGTAACCCTTTTGTTTAAAGAAGTGAAGATAGGTGTGGACCATGATCAAATAGAAAAGGAAAAATTAATTTTAATTAGTACTCGTTGGATGGTGTATGATTTTCTTCCTTTACGTATGAATTTGAGATTGCAAATATTGCATCTACTTTGATAGAGCTGCAATAATTTCCTTTTCTTTCTTGTTGCTATGATCACAGTGTCTAGCCCATTTGCTTCTACCCATCATAAGATTTTCTTGATGTTCTTGGATAGAGGATTGGAATGAAGAAGTAGTTCAGGTTTGTCTCTTGAGATCTTGAATTTGTTGTGCCAAGGAGGCCATGAGCATGTTTATGATCACGGAGGAAAATAAAAAATGATATTATTTTAATTTTTTTGACTTTTTCTAAGTTTTAGTAATTTGCATTTTCGGAGGTCTTCAGAGAATTTTTGGAATTCGAGACTGTCATCGGTCTGTAAAATTGGGTTTCCTTCAACACGCTATTTTAGAGACTACAATAATATATTTTATAGACCTTTCTAATGGTGAAAATGGTTTGCAATTTCGAGCGTCGAGTCAAAATTTATGACCCACCATGTTGGGGCAAATTTTTTTATAATTTTTTAGGTTTTTTATGTTTTTATGATCTGATTGTTGCTTTCCATTTATTTATCACAAATGAAGACAATAGAAAACATTATTGACCCTAACAAATTGATTGAGTGATCAAAACCTTTTCCCACAACTTGATATCCCTTCGGCTCACACAACATGTCACCCTCGAAAGGGCGCCCGTGTTTTTGCCTTTTGCAAGAGATATGCGCAATACAGTCAAAGGAGACTATGCAATGAGACCTCAAATGTTGTATTATCCATTTTATAATTCCTAAGGAGATACATATGGTGAGTGTCTTCCAGATAGATTATTCCCCCTCCTTGTACATGATTATGACACTTTCGGAGGTGAACGAAGTAAGCTACTACTCTAAGGTGTTTGATAAGTGCATTCATTCAAAATAATCTTATGAATGCCAATACAAGGCCTCATGGTAGCATAAAAATTATTTAGGTCCTATAGACCGCCAGAGGAGACCAAGCATAAGATACTTTTTCCCTTTGATTTTTTGACCTCAAGAAGCTATTCATTTATAGTGGATCAGAAGGAGCTTGGCTTTAGCTATATTTCCACTTGGGTCTTCCTTGCAGGGTGATTACTTTTTCCCACTATGAAAAGCCCTCTACAAGGTAAAATGGAAGCAAAAATGAATAAAAATTAAGGGTATATATTTTTATCACCCTCGAGTGAGAGCATACTCTCCTACCAAAGTTTCTTCTCCCAAATACACCAAGAATGTATTCATTTACCTAGGAATTCTTTATAAATGACAAAACAGGTAGGTCTAGGTTTATGATTGTATTCAAGAGAAAAGAGTGTAATTCCCTACTACTCAATGAATCACCATAAATAATCCTCTAATTAACCTATATTCCTAGAGAAACAAGCTAATGAAGACATAAAGTTTGCTTGAATCTCCTTGGCAACCAGCATCATGAATTCATTAGTAATTTTAATTTCAATTTGTCTTTGACATTTGTCTTACAAAAGCTATTAGGATTAAGTAATATTATTGGGAGGGGGTGAATCAGTATTACAACACTTTGTTATCAAACTTAACCAATCAATTACTAAAATAAGAAGAACATACACATAAATTAAACAACTCATAACACCATGATTTGTTAATGAGGAAACCCTGGCCAAGGGAAAAACCCAGTGGGGATGATACCCAAAAATAATGCACTAAGAGTATAGTGTCCTTGTTAGGAGACTTAGCCCTATTAGGAGCTTAAGATTACATTTATCACAAATCCCTATTAAAGGATAGAAACCCTATTAGGGGTGTTACAAGGAGCACACTACTCTTACAAAGAAAAATTCTCTTTTACAATGATTTATCATAAGTCAACTAAACAAGAATCTTCTATGCTTAAGTAGTCCCAGTTATAGATTGTAACTTCCTCTGATTTATTCTAACATCATGATGCATGCATATCTATCTTGTCCAACTTTGCATTAAAACATCTTCACTTATATACTTGCTCCCATAACTTTTCCAGTCGACTTCAGAAATACATCACAAAACATGTCCATAACTTAATCAAATAGAAACTACATAGTCGACGATCATACATAAAAAAAAGTAGGGTAGGACCCAAACCAAATCCAAAGTAGCACTTCTAGATTCCACATTATACTCCCTTAAACATTGCGACCACTTATCTACCATGTTTTACTGCTGCATTATCTTTGCATAACTTCAACAAGGTATAACTCTCTCTAGTCAACTCTAAAATATAAGAAACCTTAACTGAAGGTCAGATACATTCCATAGAGAATTCCTCTAATCTCACATGACTTATTTTACTACATATTGTGCTCACTAATAAAAATTGTACATTGTCAACTGCTTCCTGGACTTAGTCATTTTTCCAAACAGAATCTCCAAAACTGAAATGTGCACCAAGCAACCATGCTAATAATTAGTGTTACCATAAATCACAACCTTTATGCTATAATCATCAGGCAACTTGCCAATAATCTTCCCCTTTGGCATTGATGGAAATACTTAGTGAAAAATGACTAAGTTTCAATTGCCAAACTACTGACCCTACATTTTTCACACTACACTTATTACTTCCCCTTTGACATCAATGGAAAAGGTATACTAAAAAATATAACTATGCACACACAAAAATTGTAGAGTTTCTCACCCAAAAAAAAAACTCATACCATGTGAAGGATATCTTGAAAAGATGTTTCCAAGATCTTTAAATTTTCTTTTAATGTCTTCTCCAAGGTCTAACCAACATTAATAAGTCAATTCAAAGCAAAGGATGATATCTCTGCATCCTTCAACACTATGGTTTAGAAGTAAGCATACTCCTAAACATAGAAAATATCCCCAACACTCTTTACTTCTTAGTTTCAAGAACACTAATTTTTTCCACTAATCTGGACACTTCCTTATCCACCTTATAAATTGATTGTAAAGAGAACTCAAAATTCTTCTCCAAATCACCCAATTTATTCTCATCATTATGGAGTATATCCACCACATTCTGTATATGCCTAGAAGGGTTTATGCAGTAGTTGTACACATATTCTTTCCATGCTTAATGCAAGACCTAATACCATAGATAATGATATCTAATATACTAATATATCACTTCAATGACTGACATATCTCCTCTAACTTATTTTCCATGTATTCTATTTCAACTTTCATAGTAGCGACCTTATCCAAAAAATTAAAGTGAACATCAAAGTCATCAAGAACTTTGTTCAAATTATCCACTATATCATTTCCCTGAAATGTGAAAGGTAAGGGTAGAATGTTGTTTATTCCATCTACAACCCTATCCAACACCTTTGTCTTTTTCTCTATCCTCTATTTTGATCTCTCCTTAGCTTTAGCAAAGGCTATGAATGAAAATGTTATCAATTCATCTTCATCCATGCCATCAACATCAGTGTTCATAATTTTATCATCACTTTCCAACAACAGAGTTGAGGAAACATGAATGAATACATTAGTTTCTTGTTTAGCTTCTTCCTCAATCTCATCTTCCTTATTTACCTCACCCAAACTCTCTTGAAGTTTTTCCTTAGTGTTTAGATATTTTTCTTCAGTAGCTCCTTTCATTTATTCTCCATTGAGAGAGAGAGAGAGGTCTAGTGTTTTGGGTATATAAAGAGAGTGAGATACTGAGAATGAGAGAATACTAATAGGAGCATTTTGACTATTTAAATTTGACTAAGTCTAAAAATTTATATGATCAGAAAAAATCTAGAATCTACATTATAACTCCTATATATTTGAAACCACTCTCAGATATCCTAACAATATATAGATGAAATATAACTTAAAGTACAAGAAAGGAAAAACACATTAAAATGTGAATTATATTTAAATATAATATTTTATGTATATATTCATATTAGGATATTTAATGTGGCTTGATAATAAAAAAGTGCATATTTTATATTTGGTGCACACCATATATAGTTTATACACCATATATGGTGCATGCCATATGTAGAACATTTTTTACATATCTCACATGCCATATATGGAATGCACCATACACAACATGTGTCATATTGATTTCCTTGGGAAACACCAATCCTAATGCTTGGATTTGCCTTGGGAATCTAACCCAAAGGCTTGGATGACTCTGATATCCCTGAGACATTTTTATAGAAAACATACAAAAAAATTCACAAATTTTTGTTTGTGCTCCTTGACAGGTTTACACATAATTCAACATAGACAAAATTAGACAACATGATGTTATAGATCTCTCTGTTAGCTATCTGATGCAATGAGGGTTAGCAGGAGGGGCTTGAGGCTCACCCAACTACCAAACCAGCTTGTAGACACAATGCGGAAGCCAAATAATATAGTGATAAAACAAAACACAAAGATCCTTTATATTAACTTGATCAAAATCATTACATGCCAGGCTATAAGGCCTTCCCAATTTTGGCCATATATTCAATGAATTACAATAAGATCTTCATACAATAGAGATCACAGACCTTCAATCTCAATATCTAAACATTTTCTTTCTTTCTCTAAGATTGATTACCTAAAATAAGAACATACAACCAAATTTATACAAGAGTCCACCACAAGAGGTTGATGCTCACATCCATAAGGGAGACCCAGATTTAGGTCCACACAGATCCCAATGAGAGATTCTAAATTAATCAAACCATCAAAATTAACTGAAGAAGTCGGCCAAAGATCCAACTCCAAAAATAAGCATCTAGGGCAGATAAACACCGAAAATCATCAACCATTGGTAAGGCATAACCGAGAATTAGAAAACTGTTGGTAAGGACATCACCAAACTCATCTATAAAGAATGACCAAGAAATAGAAGACAAGTATGCCCAAGCAACAGAACCCGAGTGACAGAGAACAAACTAAAGAACTAAAGAAAACATCTTTTTGGTTGTGCAAGATTTCCAATGACCCAAGATGCTCCTGCATCAGACACCTAGAGTTACAAGAAATGATTCTCTGAATCATGTGTCAGGTCAATCCTGAAATGAATCCAACTTAGATTGAGAAATCTAAGATGAGTCCTCAATCATTCTATTCTTCCACTTTACCAGATACTCCATGTATTCCTTTCCTCTTGTACTTCTTCCAATTCTCTGTTTCAAAATCTTTTCAACTTCCTTTATCTGCTTCATAGGATAATCACTTGGTAAGGTAACTTCTTCATCAGGTTCATGATATTCATACAATTCTAAAATATTTAATTTAGGTGATATATCCATATCATCCAGTAATTCAACTTCATAAGCATTTCGACTGTCAAATCTTCTCAGTATTTTGCAAGGACCAAATTTCTTCATCTTCATTTTACCATATGTTCCAATAGGAAATCTTCCTTTCTTCAGATGAACCATTATTGGATCACCAACTTCAAATTTTTTATATATTCTTGATTTTTCTGCACTTTCTTTGTATTTCTGATTACTTTTCTCCAGCTTCTGTATGACATCTTTATGCAATGTCTTCATAAATTCTGCAAATTATTCTGCTTCAGCACTTCTTTTCTCTTCTCCAAAAATATCTCTCAAATCTGATATACCTCCCAGTTGTGTGCCATGAACAATCTCAAAAGGTGTCTTTCCAGGACTTCAATTCATTGAACTGTTGTATGCAAACTCTTCTTGTGCCAATATAAAATCCCAATTGCCTGGTGTGTCTCCAACTAAGCATCTCAACAAATTACCCAAACTTCGGTTTACAACCTATGTTTGTCCATCATTCTATGGATGAAATGTAGAACTAAACATCAACTTAGTATCCACCTTCTTCCAAAGTGTTCTCTAAAAATAGATAACAAACTTACTATCTTGGTCAGAAATGATACTTCTCAGTAATCCATGTAATTTGACAATTTCCTTAAAGAAAAGATCGTCTATGTGTACTGCATCTGATGTTTTCTTACATGGTATGAAATGTGTCATCTTAGAAAATCTATACACAACAACAAATATAGAATCATTACCTCTTGCTATCCTAGGTAAGCCAAGAACAAAATCCATGCTGATATCACTCCAAGGTTTCTCAGGAACGGTAATAGGTGTATACAAACCAGTATTCCAACTCACTCCTTTTGCAACTTGAAAAAATCCACAACTTCTTAAAAAAATTTGAACATCCTTATACAACTGAAGCCAAAAATACCTCTCCTTTAGCAAACTCAATGTTTTATCAATACCAAAGTGTCTAGCCAAACCACTAATATGTTTCTCCTTAATCAAGTTAGTTCTCATTGATCCTCTTGGTATACACATATGAATACCTTTGAACAACATATCTTCCTAAATGAAATAGTCTTCATACTTACTTGATTGGTTTGAATTAGGTTCTCTACACACTCTCCACTGCTCTAAAAAATCAAGATCACTTTCATACAAATTCTTCATGTCAACAAAACCAAGAGCTTCAATTCTCATTTCAGTCAACAAAGATCTTCTTCTACTCAATGCATCAGCAACTCTATTAGAAACTCCACTCTTATTCTTGATCACAAATGTAAAGCTCTGCAAATACTCTACTCATTTCATGTCTCTGGTTCAACTTATTCTGACTACCCAAATAATACAAAGCCTTATGATTAGTATACAACACTGTAAGATAAAATATTGGGTGTGTGTATATGGTGTATATATGTATGTGTTGGGGGGTTGATTTGATGGATGTTAAGTGTTTAAAATGTAAAGAGATTGAATATTCTATCTTATGAAAATGTAAACGAGGATGAAATTAGATGTGTTTATTAATGTATTAAGAATGATAGATTCATTTGCCTAGAATGTATTGAATCCCTTAACCTTAATTGAATTGAGTTGATTAAGTGTTGCAATTATGATTAAGGAGAAGATAAGATGTTCCTCTTTACCCTCAAATGCACAAATGGGAGATCCAGGTTGATCAACCCAAGAGAAGGGTTAATGCACAAATGAATCAACTATTTGGAGAGGAGAATAACAAAGGAAATACCTTAAATTATGTTATATGTATAGAAATGATATATGAATATAATTTAAAAGATCTGAGAAATGCACTAACCTTGAAATATTTCAGATCAAAGAATGCTATTTTTTGAGGTCTGTAGATAGTTTCTAGAAAAACTGACAATTGATACCGAACCGAAACACAAAGACGAACAAAACCCAGAAATCATTTTCTATTCTGATGTTGTCTTATGAAAAAGGTCAACCTTGACCCATAAATGTCAACCCTGACCCAATAATGTTGACCCTGACTTGCACAAATCTGAAAGTGACTTTGTTTGTGGATCTTGAAAGTTTGCCGAAAAGGGTATCTAGATCTAGGTTCAAATCCACTATTTTTTACCTGTACCTGCAAGAAAAAGGAGATTTTTTTTGTGGGGGAGGGGTTTGCCTTAGTCAAACCAAGATTTAGGAATTAACCTCTAAATCAATAAAGTAAACAATTCTAACATGTAGTAGAATTGAATCTAACAATGAAGCTATGATATTCAATAGATATGTAATTCAAATTCGGATGTATGCAAGTATGTAAATATGAAAGCATAAACTCAATATGAACCATAAACCTCCATGATTGTATGCTTGAAATCCACTTTGAAGAGATGATGAAAGAGTCTTGAAGAGGTACAAAGGATCTTGAAGGAAGATCACACCACCATGATGGCTAGATCTAGGATTTGAATGATGAATCTTGAATTTTTGCACCTAATCCCTTCAAAGGCTTGAAAGCTTGAATCCTTGAACTCCAATGGAGCACTTGAATGCTTGAGAAGAAGACTTGAACACCTTGAGAGCTTAAGAATAATGGATACTTGAGGAAAATCTTGATTAGAGCTTTTTGCACTAAGAAGACTTAGAGAAAATGAGAGAAAAATGCTTCCTTTTATATGAAAATAGGGCACAATATTCCAAGGAGGCCTACATAGGATAATTAAATTCTAATTAAAGCCATGCCCCTAGAAAAGGACCTATATTAAATATAATTTAGGAATCAACGCTTTGGAACCCGAAACAGCCGACCCGGAAGTGGGAAAACTAAATTTTTGATGAGCCCCGATAGCTGACAAGATTCTAGATTTGAAAGGGGGACCCTAGTCAAGGTTGAGGTTGACCCTGACCCAGGGGGTCAGAACTCCTGGAAAATATTCTAGATGGGGTAGGAGGTGCCCGGAGAGGCCCAATCAGGGTCCTGAACTAGCACAGAAGCATGAGATGATGCAGAAATAGGATGATGATATGGTAGAGGTCAAAAACATCCCCTAAGGAGGGCTAAATGCTCTTAACATGGAAGTGCTTCCATTTTAAGATGATACATTAAGCCCCCA
>MU226251.1:1777112-1794651 GCA_018584345.1 Thuja plicata
ATCTTTTAGAAACATAATTGTCATCATTCTAGAGTAATCATCAACAAAGAGAATAAAATATCTATCTCCATAATAACTCTTTGTCCTCATAGGTCCACATAAATTAGTATGGACTAATTCTAGAATACATCAGATGTATGGGTTTTACTTTTGAAACTTGACTTTGTCATTTTACCTTTTTGACAATTTTTGCACATGATGTTGTCTGCCTTTGTCATCGTTGGTAAGCCTCTTACATTTCTTCTTTTGCTTATTTTCATCATGTTGTCAAAATTCACATGACACAATATTTTGTGCCACAAGCATATGTCTTCATTTCTAGTCATTAAGCAAGTGGTGTTAGTATCATTCAAATAGAATAAGTCACCTTTAGTCTGTTCACTGGTACCAATTAGTTTTCCTGATTTATTGAATATTTTTTCCTTCTTGTTCTCAAATGCTACTCTGTGACCTGAATTATTTAGCTGAGAAACACTCAATAGATTATAATTCAATCCTTTCACCCAATAAGCATTTTCACATTTAATCAGGTTATTCAACATTATTGTTCATTTACCTTCAACTAGACAAGGTGTACCAATACCCATTCTTACTGTACCACCATTATAATACTCAAAAGTGTTAAAATTTTCTCTGTCACCAGTCATGTGGTGAGTGCAGCCACTATCTATAATCCATATGTCATTCTTGCTAACCTTAGATATGAGTGCAGTTTCTACATACCTTTCATCTTCATCTGAATCATCTTTCACAGCTACAAATACCATCTCAATGTCTTCATCAGGTTCGGTGTCAGTATCTTCATCTTTGCAAGCAACTAAGTAGCTATCCTTCTTGTCTTTATCCTTGTAGTCTCAGGTATCTCTTCTTTCTAATTGCTGGTAACCTCTGTAATCTTTTTTATCACCTCTGTCAGATTTCTTCTCAAAAGATCTGTCATTAATTTTGTCATCTTTTCTTTTGTTAGGACATCTTGCAATAAAGTGTCCAATCTCTTTACAATTAAAGCATACAAGTGGTAACTTGCCTTTGTATTTACCTTTGCCTCTCTACATTCTTTTATCCATAAGTTCTTCTATTTCATCTAAATCTTCTTCTTCACTTTCACTTTCACTGTCTCTTCTAGATGAGTGTCTATGACTTGATTTGCTTATTTTCATAGAAGACTTAAATGCAGACTCTAAGTTTGGTAAGGCACTATTGTCAAAGTTATTCATCTCAAATGAAATCAGTCTACCAATTAAACTATCAAAAGTAACTATATTATTTTCTACTGCTCTCATTTCTTGAATGGTAGAAACTCTAATAGCATATACAGGCAATAAGGTTCTTAAGATTTTACTTACCACTGTCTCCTCTTCAAGTGTTCCTCCAACACCTTGTATAG
Organism: Thuja plicata; assembly: GCA_018584345.1. Taxonomy (NCBI): domain Eukaryota; kingdom Viridiplantae; phylum Streptophyta; class Pinopsida; order Cupressales; family Cupressaceae; genus Thuja; species Thuja plicata. The sequence goes on from MU226251.1 coordinate 1,778,500, forward strand.
CATTGACTACTTCTTGTATCCTTGTGTTGTACTGTGTGATGTTTTCTCCTTCTTTCATTCTGAGATCATCAAACTTTCCTCTAAGGCTTTCTGCCTTGGCTCTCAGAACATTTGTATCACCTCCATGTACAAGCTTCAGTTTGTCCCACATCTTCTTTGCAGTTTTGCAATCCTTGACATATTCAAATTCCACATCAGAGAGTGAGGAAGAAAGTTATATAACCATGTAGTTATACTCATGCTTCTCTCTCAATTGATCTACTGTCAGTACTCCTATAGGAAACACATATTCAGTATCTAGGAAGTGAGTAACATCATTACCAATACCTGATAAGTGGAGTCTTATCCTACTTTTCCATGAAGAAAAGTTGTATGTGTCCAACTTGGGCACATCTCATATGTTCATCCTGTGATCCTGACTTAGGTCTTGAAGCCTTCCTTTTAAGCACACAAGCTCTAATACCAATTGTTATTAATAATTGAGAGGAGGGGTGAATCAGTGGCCTCAAAATTTATCCTTCAACTATTTACCACCAATCAAATAAACCTCAGATTATTAAGTCCCTACAAGATGCATGCCATAAAATACTTATAATGATTAACTGTCTATTGGTTTTCCTTGTCTGTCCTTATTCTCCTTGATTACCGATAAGCAGTAAAACTATTTACTGAAACTCAGTAAATGAGAAGAGTATACTGATCAATCTAGAAATGCATATTTGAAATGTAAAACAGTAAAGTAATAAACCATACACACATAACACATGGATTGTAACGTGGAAACCCTATAAGGGAAAAAACCACTGGGACCGGTACCCCAAATTTTCACTCTTCTAAAGTGAGCCCTGTTAGGATCCAACCCTATTAAAGGTTACAAACATGCTGTTAGGTGTGACCTTGTTAGAGGATTTTATACATAGATGTTGTCACTTTGTATCAGGAATTTATTGCTACCATCCTTGAATTAGCCTCCTTCTTAGACTGTCAATAGGTATTGGGAAAGTCCAATGCTACTTTCATGAATCAACTTTTTTGGCACTCCTTGGGATGTACCTCAATATATAGAAGACTGTTAAGTCCTGCTCAGTTAAGAGACTTGATGCTTCAATGGTTAAACTGAAACACTATGAGCTATTTCTATTACAACTTTGAATTGCAGATTTTTTAGATCTATTTAAGTGCATTACCTCTCTGATCAATGTATCAATTCAATTCCTTGTGCTCCACACTTTCTTCTCTGTGATGTTGTGCTTCACTATTCATCAGTGTCTGCAAAATTCCTTAGCTCTCCTTCAGCTTGATTGATCAATACTGTATGAACTTCTTCTTCATCAGTTTCTCTTCAGCATCCTCCTTCTATTCACTGCCCTTCCCATGCATACGGAAATGAATTAATCTTGTCTCTTATATAGACATGATATTCACCGTTTCTTGATTCTTGATTCTTGATTCTTGGCATGAAAAACAATCCAGCCAATTTCATTTAAAGCATAAATCCTAATTTATCTCATAGTCATCTTCATGCCAACTATATAAATCAGCTTTAAATCAATTACTTAACTCTGGTCAAATAAAACAAAGAAAACAACTAGTTAAGTCCATCTTTAGCTTTTTCCAGCTAGATATTTTGTCATTTTCTAAACTCTTTGTTCCGTCGGTCAACTCTACAGTTAGTCATCAATGACAACTGCCAATTCCATTGGTGTGACTCCAGTTAGCTTCAGGATCTCCATCCGTCGAGCATCATTAGATTTTACTCTTTGAGCAACTCTATTTTCAACTCGTTGAGCATCCTGTGGTTTTGCTTCGTCGAGAAACACTATCTTCTGCTCATCGGGTATCATTGTGACATTTCTCTTTTTCTTTTACCGATGGTGTGCACTCCATCGATGTTGTTTGTCACTTAGTGAATACTTTACTTTTATGCATTGATGAACGCATAACCTTTGTCCCATTGATTCTCTGAAGTCTTTGGCATTATGTACATGACCGTACAGATGATATCAAGTTGACATCAATGACAATACAAACCATTGATTGATTTAATGCCTTGCATTACCTTCAACTTAACATTTTCAAACATTCAATTAGTTACATGTCATCACTAACCACTCTTAAAATCAATCTCAAGGTATATTGGTAGCTTTCAAAGCATAAATTTTTTAAAACACCAACAAAATGGTGACTCTGTTAGGGAAAGAGATGCAAAAATCTTGTTAAACCTTTCAAGAAGTCTCTGGGGATTTAAATTTTTATAAAGCTAAATCTAGTGAGTTGACCTTCAAAAGCATAGAGTTACTTTTAACTAGTTCCTTGTTGTTATCCTTGTCTTGTAAAACTTTATTGCAGTATTCATATAAGCTAGTGTTGTATTTTCCTAACTTAGCTTGGGTGGTGACTCTGAGAAATCTCTATAGCAGTGCTAAGTAACAAATATTATTTTGTACACACTTTCTCAATATGAGTAATAGAAATACCAAATCCTGGGTGAAAAGACATCATGAAGACAAATTGGAACATGGGCTTCCAACTACCTCTAAAGCTGGTCAGCCAAGGAAAGGAAATAATAATAGAAGTATCCCTAAAAATGAGAGACAAAAGGAGAACACTAGGGTAGAAGATCCAATCCAACACACCCATGAAGGAAATGCATCATAATACGAAGAGGCTGAAAACTTGGGATTGTGTGCATATGGAGATTATTATTCTCCTAATGAGAGAGAGATTTCAGAATCTAACACTACTCTCCTAGATTCTGAAAGTATATTTGAAGAAATTTTTGAATTGGATAGGAAAATATAGAAGTAGATTGTCATTAGACAACAAAGGGAAAAGGAAAGTGAAAATAAGATAAGACAAGATCATATTAGGGTTGAATAAATGAAGAGGTAATTGTTGAACCTAGAGGCAATGAACTATGTTGAAGAACTTGAGAGGTTCGAAGAGGAACCTGTCATCCGCCAAATCTTTGTTACTCAAGACCCTAAGAATAAGGGAAAGCAGAGGATGACAAGAGTTCAAATAAATGAACCTATGAGCCACAAGGTTCCAATGGATCCAATTTATAAATTGGACACTGATCTTGAGAGGGCTAGAAGAGAGAAAGAAATCATAGCTAAAGAGCTTGAGAAAAAAAAATTGGAAGCTGGAACTTTAGAAATGAAGAAGAAGATTGATTTTCTTAGGTAGTCTACTAGCCCTTCTCATGTTGGTACTAAAGTAGCTGCAACATCAAATACCAGGGCATCTACTTCTCAAAGTGTCAATCCATTTCAAAGGAGATCGGCTCATGCATAAAGGTACAAACCATTTTATTTTCTCTTTATTCCTGGTTATCCTAATGTAGTTCCAAATGAAATTAGAGATAAACTTCCTAATTTTGCTTGAAATAATTTCATTACTTGTGAGGATCATTTAAATAATTTTACTTATATGATGGATGAGTATGAGATTGTACATGAGGATGTATTGATGAAACTTTGTGTTCAGTCTCTAGTTGAGGATGTTAGGGATTGGTTTAGAGGGTTACCTTATGATTTTGTGGGGTCTATGGATGAACTAAGGGATTGCTTTAAGGAACAATATGGTGACAAGACAAATGAGGGATTCATGTTGAATGAGTTCAATTATATCAAGAAGAATCCAAATGAGGATGTTGTTGAATTCAATATAAGATTCTAAATAGCCATTCATAAGCTTTTCCAAGTAATGAGGCTTGATGATAAGGTATGCCTTGCCACCTATCAAAATAATTTTGATGCTAAAAAGGGATATCTTCTTAGAGATAAAATTCCTAGAAACATCAGAGAAGATTATAAGACAATTGTTAATATTGAGACTAATAGAAGAGTATCAAGGAACTTGGGGAGAAGGGAGGAATGGAAGCCTGCTAGGAAAGAATCGGATAGGCCTTCTAATGTGAAACCTAAAGAGGAGTTTAATATGAAGTAGATTTTAAATGCCATAAAAGATTTGAAGCCTGGAGAAAAATAGGAATAATAGGGCTCCAAGAAATGATGGGCCATTCACTAGCAATTTTAATTAGCAACCAAGAATGAAAAATTACCCATATACCACCCAGTGGAAGGATGGGAAACCTATTCTCCCACAAAGGAAAGACAAGCCAGATGATAATAATCTTGATCCTCTAAAAAGAATCTCTATTAATATATGTGATGATGCTTCATGGTGTATAGCTTGTCAATCCCCACACAATTATAACTATTATGTTGTTGCCTTGAATATATCTACAAATGAAGCACAACAAGAAGGGGAAGAGGAAGATGATTTGTACCATGATAGTGGTTGTGCAATGACTTTTTCACTTGAGGGGTGAAGAAGAATCTGATGATGAAACTGAAAACCAAGATATAGTTCCATCTGATAAAGAAAAATAAGAGATTGATGATATAAGGTGTAATGTTGAAAGGAGTAAGGAACTCATTGTGTTAAGAAGACCTTCAGATGAAGAGATTGCACAAATCACTACAGACATGGTTACTCAAGCAAGGAGTAATTATAATTTGAGAAATAGAATAGTTGGTAATGCAGATGGAAAAATAGCTAGTATTTTTATTAAGGAAATCAATGCAGACACTAAGCAGACATAAGAAAAGGAAAAACTTGTTGAGGGTGTCAAAAGAATAAAGGTTAGGAAAAAAGATAAGTCTAATGGTCCAAGTGTTGTCTATAAGGTAAAAACAAAGATGCTAGAGATAAATGTTTCCCCACTTCAAAAGGGTAATAAAAGAAACAAGCCAAGCTTGGATACTCAAGTTGAAGATGGAAATGTTGTTACTATGAAACAAGACATCTCTGATATAAAATACACCCATGTTGATATGGGGTAATTTTTATCACAGATCACTGTCAAGGTTCCACTATTGGAAATGATGAGGATTGATGAACATAAAGAAAAGAATTTAACATGGCTAAATAGAATTTCCTCCAAAAGGATTCAGAAGACAAAAAAGAATGAGAAAATATGAAATATGAAAGATAAATCTGATAAAAATCCCTCATATTTATTTGAATACAAGTCATATAAAATTTCCCTTGGGAGCTGTGGATCCCTTTTTCTTGACTCTAGTTATCAATGGTAAGATGCTAAAAATTGCATGATATACTCTAGAGGATCTAAAACTATCATGTCTATAGAGATAATGAATTCTATGGGATTTCAAGTTGATACTCCCCATGGAAGATGTCAGATAATAGATTCTAGAGAGGTACCTATCATAGGTACTATTAAAGCTCTTCCTTATAGACTAGCTGCACATCCAGAAAAGGTGTTAACAATGAGTGTCTTAGTGCATATTCCTCCCCAATATGGAATGCTATTATCAAGAGAGTGGAGTGCTTCAATGGGAGGAAGTATTCAATGTGGATTATGTTTTGAAATTTTCAATAGTCTTGGCAAAAATGTTAAACTATCCAGGGAAACTAGGACTCCTCACATGATTGAGGAAAATGAGGATGATAATATGAATTATTTCTTGGACACTGATATTGGGTCTTTCCCATTGCAAGATAGGAAGGTTGAAGAAGAAGTCTAGCATGTGCTTTTATCTGAGGAAAAGGATAATCTGGCATTACCAAAATGACTTATGGACTATGTATTTTGATGGTGCAAGCTCTAAAGAGGGAGCCGATGCAGGAGTTTTGTTGATAACTCCTAGTGGTAAGACTTTAAAATTCTCTTTCACTTTGTTGTTCACATGTACCAATAGTATTGCAGAGTATGAGGCTTTGTTGATTGGATTAAGGTTGGCCTCAAGACATAAAATAAGAAATCTCAGAGTAATTGGAGACTCTAAATTAGTAATTTCTCAAATAAGATACAAGTATGCTTCAAAGAATAAAAGACTAAAGCAATACATGAATTTTGTTTGGGATGAGTTGGAAAATTTTGATGCATTTGGTATTGACTGGATGGATAGAATCCAATATAGAATGGCATAGTTTCTACCCAATATTGCTTTGAGGCCAGAAGATATCACATTTGTAGGAATCTTCAAGATTGAGGTTCAATATACACCTTCCATACCATCTAATGTTGAAAGTTGGCAGGTCTTTGAAGATAATTTGGATATTCTGAGATTTTTATATTGTGAATCAAACTTTGGAAATAAAGAGATGGATTTCAATGGATATGTGGAGATCTTGGATGGTAAAGATACTATTTTTGGTAAGGATGTCCTACAGCTGAAATAAAATAAGGTTCCAAACGGATTATTTGTTCTTGAGAAAGCTTTTGATAATAAGGACAAGCCCTTTTCTACAAAGACTGTGAACAAACTAGAGGATTTGGATTAAGTGAATTTAGGGATAGCTGAAGCTCCTAAGAAGATATATTTTTGGGCAAAAGGTTGTCTCCTAAACTTAAAAAGGTTTTAGTTGATCTTCTCAATAAATATAAGCATGTTTTTGCAGGGTCTTATGATGACTTAAAGGCATATAGAGAAGATACGTTCTGACATGAGATTCCTTTTAAGGAAGGCACAAATCCTTTCAGACAAAAATTGAGACCTGTGAATCCCACATTAGCACAAAAGATGAAAGAGAAGTTGAAGAAAATGAGGGATGCTAGAATTATAAAACCTATTAGACTTTCAACATGGGTATCAAACTTGGTACCAGTGAGAAAGAAAAATGGAGACATCAGACTTTGTGTAGATTTTAGAAATTTGAATATCAATTCATCAAAGGAAAACTATGGATTTCCCAATATGGAAGTCATGATACAAAGAGTCACTGGATCTGAAATGATGTCAATGTTGGATGTATTTTTAGTATATAATAATGTCATGGTTAAAGAATCTGAGCAATGCAAGACTACATTTACCACACCATGGGGTCCTTATGTATATGTCAAAATACCTTTTGGCTTAACAAATGTTGGGGCAACTTTTCAAAGAGACATGGATGTGGCATTTGCATATTTCATTAATAAGTTTTTAGTAGTCTATCAAGATGATCTTACAACCTTTCAACAAAGGAAGATCAACATTGTGGTCATCTTGAGAATATTTTTGTGAAGGCTTTGGAGTATGGGGTTTCTTTTAATCCAAAGAAGTGTGTTTTTGGGGTTACAAAAGGCAAGATTCTAGGACACTTTGTGTCTAAAGATGGAGTTAGGATTGACCTTCAAAGGGTTTTTTCTATTGAAAAGGTCCCTTAGCCCAAGAATGTCAAGGACATTCAGTCTTTCTTTGGACAGGTAAATTTCTTAAGAATATTTGTTACAAATTTTGTAGAAATTAGTATCCATATTTAGAAGATGATGAAGAAAGGAGCTAAGGTAGAATGGAATCAAGAAGCATCTAAGGATTTATCAGATATTAAGAAGGATATCAAATATGCCCATGTGTTAGGGACACCTAAATATAGTAAGCCTTTGTAGATTTTCTCCTTTGCTTCATACAATATTGTTGCTTCAGTATTGTTACAAAAGAATTCAAAGGGCTTTGAGCAGCTCATTTCCTTTTTCAGAGAATCCTTGCAAGCAGCAGAATTGAAGTATGATATCATGGAAAAATAGGTGTATGATTTGGTCAAGGTTGTTAAAGCTTTTGGATGTTATTTGGTAGGAGCAACTATAATTGCTTATGTGCCTAGTGCTACTGTGAAGCATATTATGGTCCAGCAAGAAGTTTCAAGAAGAAGTTGTAGGTGCATCAACAAGATCCAAGAATTCAGTATTGATATTCATATCACAAAGTTGGTCAGAGGCCTAGGACTTGAAAAACTTATGGCTTAGAGAAATTTAGATGCTAATCATATAAACATGCTAGAAGAAGAGCAAAGGCCTTATATTTTTTATATGGACTATTGTGACTGGTATAAGGATATCATTGAATATCTATAGAAAATTCCATTACCTCCTAAAATGGATGAAAATAGGAAGAGAATATTTAGGTTGCATGTTGTTAAGTATGCAATGATTCAAGGTCAACTATGTTGGAGGAGCAATGAAGGAGTCTTGCTCAAATGTGTATACCAGAATAGATCCAGGGACATGTTAGAACAAATGCACAATGGTGTGTGTGGGGGGAATTACATGGCTAAAACTACTGCACATAAGATTATGAGATCTATTTTCTGGTGGCCTACTATTTTCAAGGATGCCCATAATTATGTTAAAAGATGCATGATGCTTTCCAAAGATTTGCAGGTAAGCTTAAGTTTGGTGGGAATTTACCTTTGAGGCATGTCACAGTTGAGGCACCTTTTCAAAAATGGGGAATGGATTTCATTGGAGAGGTTCCTAACAAGTCTAGTGGGGGTCATTCATGGATTATGGTGGCAACTGATTATTTTACCAAGTGGGTTGAAGCAATTCCCACCAAAAGAGCCACTAGTAAAGTTGTGATTGATTTCATGTTACAGAATATCCTCTCTAGGTTTGGGTGTCCAGAAACTATTGTTGTAGATAATGCAATGTGTTTCAGGTTAGAAGAATTTAGTGTTTTCTGCCAACAGTATGGGATCCAAGTTTCTTATTCTTCCCCATATCACCCACAGGGGAATGGTCAAGCTGAATCTAGTAATAAGAGCCTGATAACAATTTTGAAAAGAGTGTTGGATATGAACAAGAGGGTCTATGATTCAAAGTTTCAATAGGCATTGTGGGATGATAGGGTGACATGAAAAAGGCCATTGGTTGTGTGCATTTTGATTTGTTATATGGTATTCATGCTAGGTTGCCACAAAATAACTTGTTGCATATGTACAAATTTTTCCAAATATGATGAAAAATTAGATGATGACATAAGGATCAGAATGGATTATTTGATACAATTGGATGAATCAAGAAGAGAATCACATGATAGAAATGTCAAGTTGCATATTCAATGTAAGGATTTGTATGACAGAAGAACCACTATTAGAAAATTTGAAATTGATGACTTGGTCTTGATGTGGAATGCCAAACTAGAAGACAAAGGAAAACATGGCAAATTTGATCCTATTTTTCTAGGACCATACATCATTGACAGTAAGTGGGGTTATGATTCTTACATTTTGAAGGATTTGATTGGAAATGTTTTGGAATCGCCAGTTCATGGACAATTCCTTAAATTCTACTTCTCTTGAAGTTCTCAATATCCATGAATAGTAGGTTGTAAATAGGTTCATGTAGCGTAGGGTGTGTGTTGTAGAGTAATTTCCTTTCCATAGGTGGCCTACTTATCCTTGAGATTCTGGAATCTTATTATGCCTGCAAGAGACATACATCCCCAGTCGGAGCCACTGTTAGGACTGTAAAATTTTTGCATCAATAGTGTTCGTCTGGCATCTTTCTGTAATGTTTTAAGCACTCATTCTTAAGCCCTGGTTGTTTTTGTTCCAAAACCCTTGGCTCATTTTATCAACAACCCTAGGTCCTCCATTTTTGTTATAAAACAATGTTACTTTTTGAAATCACTTAAGTTGCCTTTACCCATGTTCTTAAATGATGTCATCAGTTGGGTCGTCACTTTAGCATCTCCTAATTCACATATCCTAGAAGGACCTACTTTAATATTTCCTAAAGTTACTAAGTTCTCCATGACCTTTTCACTTTAACCTAAGTTTCATGTGAGTCCCTTTTCATCTGATGGTAGGTGCTATGCCTTGATCGTGAGATTTTGGTTGTTTATCCTTTGAGGCATCGCACCTAGGTGACACCTATCTTATCTCAGATCATGGGCATGTTTCTTGTTGGCCAATGGAAAGACTCATCTTGATTCTCATCCAATAGTTGGCGCTTTCCCTTAAAGTGAAGATTGATGTCAGAATATTCTTTATGGGATTGAAACTAAGTGCCATCTATCTTTGGTAGGCCAGTCTGTAGTGGAAGGTGAGATCAAAAACCACCAGATCAAATTTCAATCAATAGAAGGTGTAATGCTTGGATGCAAAGATGATCAAAATTTATTCTTTGTGGCTTCAAGACTTTGTGAAACGTGGAAAGTGTTTGGGGTTAAAGAAATGTTAAAAGATGATCAAATCAATTTTAATCTAGCGGTTGTCACTTTGCCTTAAACAAAATATGCATGGAAAATACTCTTTAAGCCATTGTGATAGGATGACACATGGAGACAGTGAGGCCTGGTTGGGGGTAGAGGAAGTTAATGCATGGGAAGATCTTTATCAATCCAACGGCGGGTGTGATCCCATGATCAACAGATGTAGCCTATTTACTCCTTCACGGAAACATGCCTGAGTGACACATGGAAAGTGGTCAGCGCTAAAGTACATAAGCATCTTGTAGTTTAGATTTGATCATGTGGCTAGTGCTATCCTGTAAAGATCAATACGTGGTGAATTTATCAATCAAGGCATTATGATTGTTTTCCACATGGCTTTCTCTGATCGTGGGTCATGCCTGGGGTTAAAGGTAAAGTTAATGTTCTTACAGATCTTTTTGATCTAACTGTGGGCGTGATCCCACAAAGGTCAAGGTGAAAGGAATTTATTCATTGTGGGTTCACACATTTGCATCATGTGGTAGATAATGGTACTCGTCTGGAGTTAAGGGAAGGTTAAAGATTTGTCAGATCTTAGAAGATCTAACGGCTGGTGCATTTTTGCTATACAGAGATGCTCAAAGATTATTCTTTGTAGAATCACACCATGGTACCATGTGTCCTTATTTAACCATTGGTCCATATTTGTGCAAACAAATAAAGTTAAAGTAGGTTGGTTTTGATCTTACAGTCATCGCGTTTCCTTGAACCAGATGAGCACAAAAGATATCCATAGCATAAACGTGACTTTTTGACACGTGAAATTTCCTCATTATGGGTTTGGAAGTTGTTTAGTAAAGTTAAAGGTAGATTTCATCAAGAATTATCTGACGGTATGTGTAATCCCACCATCCAAAGTTGCATCCTATTTATTTCATTATGGCATTGCACCTTGTTTACGCGTGTCCAGATCTGATCTTGGCTCGCGGGTGTTTTAAAGATAATTCATGAGTGAATTTTAAAGTTAATAGAAAGATCAATCTAGGTTGTTAATAGTATTTTCCATTCTAGGGCTAAACATTGGAATAGTTTTTTGAATATTTAAATACTTTCCACAGGGTTTGAAGCGATGGTTCTCTGTTCTATGTTGCGCAAGAGTAGATGAATAAAATCTTATTTCTTGGATTGTATTTATGTAGTCCTAGGATGTTGTTAGGGTGGAAATTTGTGGATCAAAATGATTTTATATTGAGAAGTGATATTTTAGGATTTTTGATCAGATTTGCAATTTTTTGTAACCCTTAGACGGTGCCTTGTCTCCTCTGCACTAATGTTGCATCTTCTCCCAAGTTTAGGTGGTTGGAAAATTAGATTTCATATGAGGATAGACATACTCCAGATAAATTAAAAAAAATATTAATATTCCATTTTTCCTTCAGTAGAGGACTATTCTCTAACATCCCAAGGTAAATGGTAGTTGCAGATCAGATTGTACACAGAAGGGAGTGAAGAAAAGGTTTCAACTTGATGGCCAAGCATTTTGGTGGTTGGATGAGTTATTGTTTTATAACTTAGTTGTGGGCTCTTGACCTAAATGATCTAAGGCTTGTTGAAATCCTTGTTTCTATAAAGGCATTTCCAATATCAATTAGTAGGAGCTGAAGAATTGGGGAAGTATATGAAAGCATTAGGCTGCATACTTGTTTCTAGTCAGGGATATAGTAAATTTGTTTTTAGACTGTATCAAGATAAAATAGAAATTTTTTAGATCTTTTGCATTTATTGAAGTGGTATGTATTTTGAAACAGATTGGTACATAAGCAGGGTTTTTCATACTTAATACAATATTTCAAACTCAAGTCTCTCCTTTGTGTTTATCTCTTGAGTTTTGGATCTTCTGATTCATTGCATAGGGTTTATCTATGTATATGTTGTTATTCCTTAGTTTTGATCAAGGATAAAATTAAATATTTCTTTGGATAAAACATAGGTTCATTTGGTACTGCACAAGGATCTTATAAGTAGTGTTTGGTCTGAGATTATTTGTGTTTATGGCTTTGAGTCATTGATAACATTTGGTTTATGTATTCTTCTTCTGAACTAGAAATGTTGCCCAATGGATAAAGAACTGATCATAAATTATTACATCCTTTGTTGATACATGTTTGATTGATCTGGCTATATTCTGCAAAGGTAAATCAAAACCAATTTCAAGTTCTTTCATGTTTTCTGGTTGTTGGTTGTGAGTCATTCATGGTAATGGAGAGTCAATGAATGTGTGGTTAACATTTAGTACTTTCTTACCATTTTTTGTTGTTTAAAATAAAGAGATAAAGATTTTTAAAGATTTGTATATTGAGTTGGATTAGGTGTACTCACCTTGGTTTTGTAGAGCCAGAAGTGCAGAGGGCAGTCTTGTCCCTATAGTTGGTCCAGTTACCTTAAAGATCTTCTGATATTTAGAGCTAACCACTCTTAAAATAAATCTCAAGGTATACTGGTAGCTTTCAAAGCATAAACATTTTAAAACACCAACAATTGAAAGGAAAATGGTTATCAAATGCAGGACAATCCACTATGATCAATTCAGTACATTTTGTTGTTCCAACCTATCAAATGTCCTACATGCCTCTCTCAAAATGATAAAGAAAAATTGGAAAAGAAGATGAAAATTATCTTCTAGCAAGGGGTTTCTAATAATAATAAAAATGAATCTAACCAGTTGGGATAAAATTTTCAGACCCCTTAATGTAGGTGGACTAAGTATCAAAAAGATTAAATGACATAATTTGGCTCTAGGGGCCAGACTAGTATGGAAAATTTATCAAGAGCCAAATAGTAAATGAGCAAAATTTATTATTACGAATACTTAACCACAAATGACAATACCAATATTTTTAGAATTGAAAATCCTCCTAAAGGCTCAAGAGTTTGGAACTTTATTTGGGATTACAGAGACCTCATTAAAAACAAAATCACATGGGATGTTGGATCTAGAAACTCGGCACTCTTTTGGGAAGATTCTTAGGGGGGATATACACCTCTTAAGAGTTTAGTATCTAAAAAATATTAAGGATACACTGACAAATCTCTAGGGGAAAACCCTTAGAAATTACCTAGTGTTTCCAGAAGAAGGCCCCAGCCTTGGATGGCAATGAAGATCCCTTGTAGAAACCCCTTTATCCTCAAATGAAAAATTTGAATTAAACAAAATACTTAACTCTAGGTAGATTGTTCCCAAAACTAGCAATGATAAACTTGTATGGACTGGTTCCAAGACAAGCTCATATAGCATTAAGGAGGGTTATGAGGCTTTGGTTAAGGAATAACAATGGTAGGAATCATACTTGCCTTTTCAGTTGTTTTGGGATAAACTATGCCTCCCCAAAGTAGGTATGTTCTGATGGGATGCCATGCAAAAAAGGATTATAACTGTTGAATGGTTTAAGAAAATTGGATTTGAGGGCCCATTTCATTGAGTTCTTTGTGAAAAACATAAAGAATTAGTGGATTATATCCTCATCAACTACCTCTCTGCACAAAATTTTTGGCAATGGCTTCATCAAAAACTTCACTTTAAGTCTTCTATGACTAAAAATCTAGTGGACCATCTTAGAACGTGGCCAAATATTCAATCCAAAAGCCTCTACAATGATGCAGGAGCATCCTTATTTTGCTGGAAATCTTGTATCGTTCTGTGAGTTTGGGTTACAGTTTCCAATTTCTATGTTTCTAGTTGTGGTTGGTCTACTTGGATCTTTAGTTTTTGTTCTCATATTGGCATTTTCTTGATAGTGCTTTAGATTCTTTTCTGTGATCGCTCCTTATTTTTTGTTATCTTGTTCGATATCTGGAGGATTCTGTAATAGGGCAGTATTTGTTTTCCTATTCTTCTGATTGGGTTGATAGGTTGGATTGTGGTCAAGTTTTCATGCGAGTTAGGAGTTGCACTTGTGAGTTATTATTCCGGAGTGTTCTTGGATCATTCTCCTATGGTCGCATCTCTTGGGGTTGATCGCGTGTTGAGATTTCTTTCTCTTTCTAGTTGTGGGTAACATGTTCATGAATGGTGTGGACTTACCTGGAGATTTGTATTGCGATCGAGATTGTAGTATTATTATCCATTGTGATCTTAGCGTGTGGATCATGGTTCCTTCGTGGATTGGTCCATGTGATCATTTCTTCTTATGTTATATTTGTATAGGGATGGACCTATATTTGTAAGATGTTTCCTACTTTGGGAAATGTTATTACTTTAGTCGACCTGTGGTCATGATTTTATATAAATGTAGGGCTTGGTTTCATGTTAGAGAGTCAGTTAGTGGATGGAAGAAGGTATAGTAGTGGAATATTGACCTGAAGCTTGCATAGATCTTTAGGATAGATCTTGGATTTGTATGTGGTTGTAACTGAGAAGGCCTTATAGTTTGACATGTATGAGTTAAATTATGATCAATAAAGTGTTTCTTGTGTTTTCATTGTGTTGACTCTTGGTGCAAGGTTGGACATCTCCTTTGGGGATTATCTCACCTTGGCACTGCATCAAGTGGTATCAGAAAAAGGTTTGATTCTTGTGGTGTTTGAAAATTCATGTTCCTGGCCTTGTGATTCCTTGGATAATTTGTTTGTGAGGTGGCAGAATGAAGATTTGGCTTGCATCAAGTGAAGGATTATAAAAGGTGGTCAAAAAATTGATTATTTGCAGGGGTTGTGGTTCTTGGTATCTACTTGGTGAATAGATCAGCTATCAAAGGTAGTTTTACTTAAGGTTGTGAAGTTTCCTCCTAGAAGAATAAACCCTAGGATGATTCATTATATGAAAGAGGATCTACGAGATGAGATCCATAATGAAATGAATGAATTAAGTAATGAAGTCGTGGAAGGTATTAGAAATGTTTTTGTTGGATTACAAAGAGGACCTAGAACAAAAGATGTTTATGAGGAAGCTTATGATGAATTTGGATATATAGAGATTTCTAGATCTGTCGATGAAGATGGATCTGATAGGTTGATAAGAACTATGGATAGACTGAATATTGGTCATAGGATGGAAGTATCTAATTTCTTAGGTACATTGAATCCTGAAGACCTAATTGATTGGATAGTAGAGCTAGAAGAATACTTTGAGCTTGAAGACATATGTGATCCTTTGAGGGTTATATTGGCCCCTATTTTTGATGAAAATTGGTCAAATTATCTACGGAGATTGGTCGAAAGACCCACAAATTGCTTTGTCGATATTTTTCTCGTCCAAAGATCAACACATTATTGTTAACGCCAAAATTTTGACACAAACTTGGTAGAAATTAGTGTATTCAAATGCCCACATTATTTGTCAAAACTTTGACCAATGTTCATCGAAATGTTCAAAAAGTTTCAACCAAATTCAGTCAAAATGTTTGAAAATTTTTGACCAAGTTTGATTGAAATGTTTCGACCAAGCTTGGTCAAAATGTTTGACCCATCCGACCAGGATGCCAAACCCATGATGCAAGCTTTTGACACATAATGGTTGAAACATTTTGACCAAACTCTTTCTGTTTCGACCAGGATGCCAAACCCACGACGCAAGCTTTTGACACATAATGGTCAAAACATTTTGACCAAACTCTATCTGTTTCGGCCATGATGCCAAACCCACGACACAAGCTTTCAACACATAATGGTTGAAACATTTCAACCAAACTCTTTATGTTTTGACCAATGAATGTCAAAATTTTGACAAAAATTGAATTTTAAAGAAAACAAATTTTGAAACCAAATAGCCTCAGTTTTGGTACTTAGCTTCAATAGAAGATGGACAAATAACAAATTGCTTCTTTCTCTCTAACAAACAAGTCTTGAACCAAGTGAGAAGCTATAAGTTCATGACTTCAACTTATATCTTCTCACTTGGTTCAAGACTTGTTTGTTAGAGAGAAAGAAGCAATTTTTTATTGGTCCATCTTCTATTGAAGCCGAGTACCAAAATTGAGGCTATTTGGTTTCAAAATTTTCTCATTGAGTTTGGTATTCAATCTAAACAACCATCAATCATATTTTGAGACAATCAATGTGCTACTCAAATCTCATGTATCACAATCCATCATCAAAGGACCAAGCATATTGACATCCAGATACACTACATTGGGGATCTCATTCATGGACAAGTCATCAGTCTACTATTGCCCAACATCCAAGCAAGTTGCCAATATTTTTACCAAAA
>MU226251.1:1799372-1812742 GCA_018584345.1 Thuja plicata
AGAAAGAATCAAAAGATTTATTATTTCTTGGCATGAAAGAACTCGATCATACTTGTAGATGAGCATAAGATCCATGTAAGGAAAGCTCCAAAAATTCTAGAAAACTTCATGAAGGCACACAAAAACCTTTGGCAGCACCTAGAGAATAGAGAAATGAAAAGGATGGAGTGAAATGGGCTATGGACTACTTAGGGTTCTTTTTTACCTTAAGTTTTCATAAAATGATCCAAAATGTCAATTTTATTACTATTGAAACACAGCTTAATCCATAAAATAATATTCAAAAACTACACTAGATTCATTTCCAGCCATAGTTCCATTATATGTCAATGGCTTGATCATTTTCAACTTTAAATCCATGGGGGTTGCATGTTCTCTTATAGTCTCACTTGTCCTACCTTGAGATTGACTTTGGGAGGTTTAAATTATACTTTTTTTTAAGTTGGTCTAGAAATCACCTACACAAATTAACACTAAAAGTGTGTTGTATAAGCCTAACAAATTTCCACCATTTTTGTAAACAATATGATGCAACCAAATATTATTTAAATGAAATTACAGTAAAAGACCCATCTAATACAATCTATGAAAATCTATCATTGTATGCTTTGGGTTTCATTTTAAATTACACTAATATTTGGATTCTATTGAAAAAGGAGTGTGATATATAGCTCAGGAACTGTTTTGCTGGTTAAAATTTGTTGTTCTTGGATTGGATTTCTTGCTTGACAAGGTGAATGTGGTGCTATATACTTTGTTGAAGCCTCTTGTACCAGTAGTGGCAGTAGTTACAACAGGAACAACATGTGCTACCGTTATTGTTAACACAATATATGCATTAATATTCAACATGACATATGTCCAAGGATTCACTGAAGCAATTGTTCTTTCATCAGCTATCCTTGGTATTGGGGAGGCTACAAAGGAAAATGTTGTCAGAAGCCAGTCATGGTTACAGACAGTAGAGGGAAAATACAAGGAGGTTGCAGATAGTAGAAGGAGGGATCTCTAGTTTGCAGTAGGATATTTAGTGATGGTCCATTTGAAGAAGGAGAGACTACCAAAAGGGAAACATAGTAAACTCATGATGAGAAAGATAGGTCCTTCAAAAATTTTGTAGAAGTGTGGTCAGAATGCTTACAAGGTTGAGTTATCTCCAAATATTGGGCTCTCAAACACCTTTAACATATCTAATTTATATATCTACAAGGGACCTGAAGTGGTGAATACCAATGAAGAAATAGTGCCTAAAGATGATCATGAGACCATCAAGACCCTTCCTCAAACCCACACAACTGAGATTGAATGTGTTCTAGATAAGAGGGAAGGAAAGAAGACCAGGAGGCAGGTATACCTGGAATATCTCATCAAGTGGAGGAATAAACTATTGGCAAGTTGACTTCCTGAGGAAGCATGACTTATTTTGTATTTTCAATCATGGCAACAAAGTCATACTTAAGTTCTGTTATGAAAGACAAAATGACTAAGTATGAAAACAGGGCAGACAGACACATACACAGATCAGTACATCAGTGCACATGTTAGAGATCACACCAGAGCATGCATGATTAGTTATATACTCTATGGTATATATACATGCTAAATCCAGACGCGCAGAGTATGGAACATCAGTACAGAAAAGTTACAGGCAGATTAGTAGACCTGCAGTCCAGGAAACAGAGCATGGAAGCCGACTACAGTTTTGATCAGCGTGAATGATTTTGTAATGTAATGGCTAAGCGCCTTTAGTTATAAGTTTGTATTAATGTAATTAATGTTGTAGTAAACATGCTTAGGCTGACTTGTTCAGAAGCATTGTATATTTTGTTTTAGGACCGACTAGTGATTTGTTTTGGGTCGCGCCTATTCGGATTTGAAGATATAAGTATGTAATGTAAAGATATGTTAAAATCATTGATTATTATGCAAGAGGAAGTTACAGAGGGATAGTACTATGAATTTAGTAGATGATATAGCTCTTTAAAAGAGTAAGAGCATCCACACATACACGAAACTGATCAGACAGCAGTGTCATTACAGCAGTTCATTTTGATATAGTGCATATCAACATTCAGAGGGTTGTAGCCTTCATCTTATTGGGTAGTGAGCCATATACCTTTAACAAGGTTTTTTAAAAGACTCCTAACAGGGTCAGACCTTTAACCAGGTTATTGTACTTAATTTGTAAAGACTACTTCTAACAGGGCAAAGGAACTTTAACAGGTTCATTATACCTAGTACAATATTTTGTGGGTACTAATCCCCACCAGAGTTTTCCTCTGATCAAGGTTATCCATAATCATATCATGTGTTATGTGTTCTTGTGTTATGTTTCTTTGGATGCACATTTGATATATGTTTAATTGGATGAAATATAATTAATAGATAAACACTGATTCACCCCGCCCCCTCTCAGTGTTTCAAACACTTGGTATCAGAGCTCTGGTCCTGTGAAAGAAATTTTAACCACTTGAGGAGATCATGGACTCAGCTGAAGCAAAACATTTGAAAAAGAATCTTGAAGCAGCTCTTGAAGATCTTGACAGGTCTGAGAAGGAAAATGAAGAACTAAGATTGAAAAATGATGGCTCTCAAATACTTATTAAAAGGCTAAGAAAATATCTGAAAGATTGTTCTACAAGTGATCTAGGACAAATGGTCAAAAACCTTAATGAAGAGAATAAATCTCTAAAGGATAAACTTGAAGATCTAGAGGAACAACTTATAGATAGCCAGAACACCATTGAAGAAAAGATCAAAGAAAGCAACCAATTGGAAGATGAACTTCTGCAGGCAAACATGAAATTCTTGGAATTGGAAAACATGAAGAAGAAGTTGGAATCTGAATTAACAGAAGCAAAAGACAAGATTGATAAACTTCACACAAGTTCTAATTTAATTAAAATCCAGCTCAATGCGTAAAGGAAAAAAGGGAACACTACTGGTCTTGGAGTCAGTACAGCACAAGATGAAATCAAACCATCACAAGAGAGAGAAAAAACACTTGAAGCATCTTTAGAAGCTAAGAAAGTTGAAGATACTGCAGAGGTTATATCTGAACCACCTAAAATAGAAATCAAGAAAGTTAACAGAACTTGTTATGCATGCAATAAACATGGGCATTTGGAAAGAGATTGCAAAGAGGTAAGACCTTTTAATGGTTATTGTTACTCCTATAATAATTATGGTCACAGGGCTATACTTTGCAGAACAAGTCATAAGAATCAACATCAACAGAATCACAGAAGTATGAATCAAAACAATCAAAGAAATCAACTCTCAAGAAATTTGTAGAACATTACATGTCAGATATGAAACTACAATGGACACATAGAAAAGCAGTGCAACATGATAAGAAAGAACATAAGACCTCCTATCATTTGTCACACATGTGGAAAGGCTCGACATATCTCAAGGTTTTGCAGATCCAAAACTCAGAAACAAGAGGATCGTAAAAAGTCACTATTTGAAGAGAAAGGAGAAGTCTATTTTGTCAATGCAAATGAAGATTCAAGCAAAATATGGGTTGAAGTTAAGAAGGACAAAGATGTTGACAAAGTAGTTGATGCATCCACAGTGGACACACCCTCTACTTCTGCTTGAATAGACCTTCTTGGTCTTAGGGGAAGCTATTCTAGCTCAGAACCCCTGATTGGTTGGTGTACTCACTTTAGAGTATGCACCTTTGGATTCATGGTTAAAAGCTCAGATTACAGCTATATGCATTCACACATTATCTAAATTACATTGGGATCAAAGTTTGAAAATCTCTATGCATGGTTGCAAGCATTAAATGTGGCAGATCGTATAAAAAGAAGTTCGTAGTCGATCATTTTCATATTTACATTCGAGAGCATAGAAATTGAAGAGAATTGGAGCACTAAGACATCTAAGCACAAAGGCATAATGGTTTGGTAGTTGGATAAAATGGATAACCAATTTGAAACGGAGCCCTAACCGTTGCGTTGTTTCATAATTTCATGGAAACCCTACATAAGCAAACACCAAGTAAGTATGGCGACCCTAGTTATGTTTGATGTAGCAGAGAGGAAGAGGTTCATATTTAAGAAGCATCCATTCAAATCCATACTGGATGATGTGGAAGGAGCTTTCTCCAAAACCCCGCTTGGCGTTGTTCATGTGGAAGATATCCGTGCATACATTTACTATAAGAAAGAATCATTAGGAGATGATAATATAGCCTCTCATATGGAATCAATGTTAAATAAGGATTTCACATTCAAAGATGAGTTTGCGCACTTACAAGATAACCCTATTGTTGGGTATTCGAATGCGCATGAGTTTGAAGAAACAAAATGGGTAAAGATTTTGTTAAGTAGAATTCATGATGATCTTTTCTGGATTGGATATTTCCTAGTTTGCATCACTACAGAACTAATCCATCAGTTAACCAGACTTCCAATGACTGGATCAGTATTTCCCACTAGTAAGGATGTAAAGAAACAAATTGAGCAAGTTTGTTTGTCTAGGAGTGATAGGCGTGAAATGACAGTTGACCCTATCAAGGAAGATGACATTAAACTCATGAAAATGATACTTGGATACAAGTTTCAGCAAGCAAGCAGGTTGAATAGTGTCTCTATAGCAACAGTCCTTGCAGCTATCAGAATAGTGAAGGATAACACCCAATACAACCTATGTGAGATCTTGTGTGGTCAATTAATTGACAATATCAGAATCATCAAGCATGACAGGAGCAAAACATTAAGGTTTGGTTCTTTGATCATCTATTTGGATCACCATATAGTTGGAAAGGTTTTAGACCTTTATCTAGACAAAGGCAAACCTACAATGACTCAGATATCTCTTAAATCCATAGTAGACAGCAGTGCAAGAGATACAATGGATATGGATGTAAAAATATTCAGGGTCAAAATGCAGAGCAGGTTCAGACTATCTGAGAAGATAGTTGACAAATACAAGGATACAATATGCTTTATGATAGAGACAGATTGCACATGCATGGAGGTTGTTGAGCCTAGAACTAAGTGGATTCATCCACTAGGGTATGAAGTAGAATACCATATGTTAGAAGGATATGCACAAGTCTTATTGTCAACACCTAAAGACCCTAATGAACCTAGATGGGGCACTTATAGAGAAAAGATAGAAAAAGTGGATATTAAACTACAACTTGCTGTTAACAAAAGGAAAGCATCCAGAATAACATCCAACATTCTGAAAAAGAATGGAGTCACACAAGAAGATTTGGATAAGGCAAAAGAAGCCAAAATTGCACAAGTTAAAATTGAGAAAACTGTTGAAACTCAGAAGAAGAAGCAAAAGAAAAATGAGCAGAGTACCACTGCGCCTACTACCACAATTGATCTAGACACATCTATACCTTATGTACCTAGCAAGAAACCCATAGGAAGGAAGGAAGTGGCTACAAATCACCCATCCTCAAGGAACACCCAGAGCAAAGCTAAGAATGTTCAAGCTCCTCCTGAGGTAGGATTTAGACCCAGTCTAAATATCTTGAAGAATATGATTGTAAATGAAGGAAGATTGGATACATTATCAAAAGTCTATGACAAGTTTCAAGAAATTGGTAAGACTGAGATACATTTTATGGTCATATCTCATATGATCAAGTTTAAGAAATCAGTTCTTGAACTTAAGATAGTGATACCAAATCAATTATGGAACTTGTTGGAGATAATGAAAAGACATGCTATAGAAGAGGACATGAAGATTAGAGAAGAAACTTTGGATATTCTTCTTCCTGTCTGTTCACATGTTGAGAAGGCTATTCTGTTAGATCTGGTAAAGCCTCATCTCCATAGCAAGAAAAGAACTCTTCAGATTATGAACAAAGAGTATGATCAGGTTGGAAAGGAGACTAAAAAGCATTTGTACAAGTATTTATGGATAGACACATGTATCCACCAACGACACCTACAGTAAAAGTTACCCTAGCTCCTCCCAAACAAGCTACAACTCCAGTAATTCAGACTGCACCTATGACAGGTCCATAGGATTCAGCGCCCATAGTGATAATAACCTATGAGACAACTAAAGATATAGAGGACACTATAGTGATTAATGATGTAAAGTTATCTATGACAGCTTCTGATAAAGATATGGATAAAGTTGATGAAGCATTTGTAAACACTGAGGAAATGAACACTGATGACACATCTATACAATAGGATGAAATTCCTTCCATTGATCCAATAGACTTGGATAAGGAGAAATATACTCAAGGTAATGAGACACTAGTAAAGGAAATCCATGTCAAAAGTGAATGTGTAGATACAAGTGAGAATACTATTTTCTCACCATCCACTCAATCATCCACCTCATTGTTGTCAAGGTTAACTCCTAACTCAGCAAGTTTAGATGCATGAGGAGAAGAAGACCTTATCAAGATCAGCATCCTTGCCATGGAAAAGGAAAAAGAGAAACAAGTGATGAGGAACCCTCACTTCTTGGAAATAGTGAACATTTTGAATGACTTAGTGCCTACTAATCAGAAAGTAGCCAAAGTACAATCAGTTGAAGATGTGGACAACATCTTATCAAACTTCAAGACACATTTCACTAGCTTAGTAGAATCTACTACAAAGATTGTAGAAGATGAATACAAGAAGGAGAGACTAAATGAATTGATAAAGAACTTTACCTTAGATCTGAATTCCTTAAAGATTGGGCAGGCTATATTGAAGGAATTGGCAGATAAAGGAAAGAAAGTCATAGAAAAATGTATGGATAGAGTGAATCTCACCTCTGAGCACACTAAAAAGATAGAAAAAGAAGAAGAAATGATGGATAACATAAGGAAATCAGTTGAAAGCTCCATGCAAGACATGCACATTTGCAATCATTTCTACCAAGGGTAGTTAGACAAAATTGAGAAAGCAAAGTTAGAAATCAGCAAGATAAGGGTAAGGCAAACACAGTTGAGGAATGCACTTGCGCCATCTCTAGTAGTTCTCAATGAGAACATAAAATAGATTGATAACACCCTATAGACATATGATCAAGGTCCTTGCATGGATCGGATGAAAATGGAGAAATTGACATATGCTTTATGCGCGCATCTTAAGACAGTTGATGCAATGAAAGTCTTTTGGCAGAAAGAGATTCAATCTCTTCAAGTTGTGTACCCAAAAGTGTACATGGAGTAAGTATATTGAAGACTTATATTTTTTGCACACCTTTGTCATTAATGTCAAAGGGGGAGTAGTATAGAATGTGTATATGCAGAGAATTATATATGTATATATCATAAAGTATTATGATATACAGTTATTTTTGTATGAAGTCATTTTGAGTAACTTAGCCACATTCCTTTGTTGCCATAAATGAAAAAGGGGGAGATTGTTGGAAATTTGATTTCCTAAGGAAGCATGACTTATTTTTTGTTGTCAATCATGGCAACAAATTCATACTTAAGTTCTGTTATGAAAGACAAAATGACTAAGTATGAAAACAGGGTAGACAGACACATACAGAGATCAGTACGTCAGCGTACATGTTAGAGATCACACCAGAGCATGTGTGCTTAGGTATATACTCTATGGTATATATACATCCTAGATCCAAATGCATAGAGTATGGAACATCAATACAGAAAAGTTACATGCAGATTAGTAGACCTGCAGTCCAGGAAACAGAGCAATATGGAAGCTGACTACAGTTTTGATCAGCGTGAATGATTTTGTAATGTAATGGATAAGCACCTTTAGTTATAAGTTTGTATTAATGTAATTAATGTTTTAGTAAACACACTTAGTCCGACTTGTTCAGAAGCGTTGTATATTTTTTTTTAGGGCCGACTAGTGATTTGTTTTTGGTCGCACCTATTCGGATTTGAAGATATAAGTATGTAATGTAAAGATATGTTACAAGCGTCGATTATTATGCAAGAGGAAGTTACAGAGGGATAGTACTATGAAGTTAGTATATGATATAGCTCTTTAAAAGAGTAAGATAATCCACGCATACACGGAACTGATTAGACAACAGTTTCATTACAGCAGTTCATTTTGATATAGTGCATATCAACATTCAGAGGGTTGTAGCCTTCATCTTATTGGGCAGTGAGCCATATACCTTTAACAGGGTTATGTAAAAGACTCCTAACAGGGTTAGACCTTTAACCAGGTCATTGTACTTAATTTGTAAAGACTGCTTCTAACAGGGCAAAGGAACTTTAACAGGTTCATTATAACTAGTACAATATTTTGTGGGTACTAATCCCCACTGGAGTTTTCCTCTGATCAAGGTTCTCCGTAATCATATCATGTGTTATGTGTTCTTGTGTTATGTTTCTTTGGATGCACATTTGATATATGTTTAATTGGCTGAAATATAATTAATGGATAGTAGAAGGAGGTTGTAGATAGTAGAAGGAGGTTGCTTACCATAAACACAGTGTTCACAAAAATTGAATTCGAGATTACAATCATTTAGTCCCTCGATGATATTTTTACTTTTCAAGGTCCTAAGACCCTTCTCACCAATGTGGCCTAATCTCATATGCCACAACATTGTCTTTTCTATAGGAAGCTTACCTTCCAAAGTGTTTGCACCCTTAGGTACACTTACTGCACTGCCATCAAAACCCATTTCCACGGTCTTCTTTACTGCTCATTCAAATGGTGGGGATGAAGTGATAGCCACTCTCTTCTTTGAAATAGAAGAACTATTGCACTAATCAATGCATGCATCAAGCTGAAACAAATTACCTCTCCTAGTACCTTTAGCGAGCACCATAGAACCTCTCATCATCTTGCATCCATCTTTCAAAAAGACAACTTGCACACCTACATCATTCAGCATAC
The DNA here is from genome assembly GCA_018584345.1 of Thuja plicata. Classification (NCBI taxonomy): domain Eukaryota; kingdom Viridiplantae; phylum Streptophyta; class Pinopsida; order Cupressales; family Cupressaceae; genus Thuja; species Thuja plicata. The sequence goes on from MU226251.1 coordinate 1,808,183, forward strand.
TTACAGATAATAGGTTTCATGCCAAACTCGGAATGTGCATAACTCCATTGATTCCCTTTACTTGTCCATCAGTAAATCTGATAGTGACCCTTCTGCGTCCAACTATCTTTAGGTGAGAGTCATCACCCAAGTACACCTTTCCACCATCAAACTCTTCATATTTTGAGAACCAGTTTTGATGAGAGGTCATGTGAAAAGAAGCACCCGAGTCTACTAACCACACATCATCGGATGCATGGGTTGCCAAAGCTACAATAAAATCATCTCCATCTTCTTGAGATTTTTTAGAAGCTGAATCTGAGCCTTTCTTCTTCTTCAGTTCTTTGCAGTCCCTCCGAAAGTGCCCAGATTTATCACAGTTCCAACATTTTTCCTTGGACTTTCTAGGAGTTTTAGAACTCCCATGGGATTTGGATCTGCCCTTCTTTGACTTATTTTCATTCTTCTTTCCTTTTTCGTTGGATCTCCCATGAATAGCAAGGGCTTCCTTAAACAAATCCGAAGTCTTTCTTTGCATCTCCTCAGATAGCAGTAAAGACACCACATCATCCATATGGAATGTGACTATAGTACTTCTGAGATCCATCACAAGATGGTCCCACGAATCTGGCAAGGAACAAAAGAAGGGTCATACATCGATCCTCCTCCTTGATCTTGGCACTAGATGATGCCAACTGTGCAATCAATAAATTTAATGTGTTGAGATGATTAGTTACGGATCCACCTACCTCCATTCTTCAAGAATACAACTTCTTTCTCAAGAACAACTTATTCACCAAAGATTTGGCCTGATACATAGACCCAAGCCGTTTCCACAAAGAATTTGTAGTAGTCTCATCAAGAACATTCAGAAGAACGGCATCTGCTAGACAGAGTCTGATGAGACCATTAGCCTTCTGATCCTTGATCTCCCAATCCGCTTGAGATATCACTGCAGGTCTCACAGCAAGTGAAGTAGCCTCCCATAGATCACGGTCTTCAAGCATGTCTTCCATCTTGAGTTTCTACAACTTGAAATTAGTGCCATTAAATTTCTCCACCTCCATTCTATTATATGAGGAACCTGTCATCTCAATTTGCAAATAATATTTAGAATGCTCTGCACAAAAAACTCCCACTCAACTTGAGATTAGCTCAAAAAACCCTACCCGACAACTAGGATCAAAATTTGATCAGGCTCTGATACGACTTGTAAGGAAACTCAGGTGCGGAAACAACTTCCTACACTAATCTCTAAAGGAAAGTATTGTGCAAATTCTTTTAAATCCTTACAATTTCAAATTCGTTAACTACTTTAACAAAGATATTGCAACCATATACCATGCATACAGAAAATAGAGAATGACACAATGATTTACCCCGGGGAAAACCTTTCGGTAAAAAAACCCCCGCACTCCAAAACCTGCACAATGTATTATCTTCAACAACGGTTACAACACACTTGCAATCCAAGTTATTTTAGGAGACAATCAACACACACAGACAAATCCAGTAGCACCAGATTATACCAACAATACACTCTTTTTGTATCCACCCCTGTAACCCTAAAAAACACTTATATCATTGCGCTTTCCTTTTTAGGGAAACTCCCAAAGATACCTGTCATTGAAATCTCCTAGAAATAGCTCTTACATGTCATAGGAATCTGTCATAACCATTTCAGCCATGATCTCCTTACACACAATTCAAGATGTCGACACATCAAGTGGAGTGACACATCAACATGCCAGCTAGACATGTACACTCACACTTAATTACATTATTTGCAAAAAATACATTTTACAAAATAAATAATAAGAATAGGAATTATCCAAGGTTGAGACACCTTATTCCTAACAAAGCATCTCTATGTGCTTGACTAGGAAAGTGATAGCAAAGTGAGGCCATGCATTGGAGAAGACCCACAAAACCTAATGAAGAGTTGATTTCAGTGGAATAAGCTGTAGAAAGGATATCCAAGAGGTTTGGGAGTCTTGGGAACCCATCCTAATCATTTTTCATTAGGAACCTAGCCTAACTTGATCAATTAGGCATGTGGACTTAGTGAGGATTTGGGGGTGCTGGACCAGGATCATCCTAAATTCTTTTGGGATCTTTAGGGGACTCCAAAGAGGTGTCCAAACATGTAATTTTTTTCCTGGGTCCTTAAGGGTTTTAACAAGTTAAAGGCCTAAATCAGGTTTAGAAGGGCTACAAGGGTTGTAGGCTTAAAGAGAGAAATCTATGTTGTGGGTTAAGGGAATTCAAATGGGTTGTGGATCCTGATTGGATAGGGTCTTGGAATTTTGTCTCCACTCTTTTCAAAAGTTGTTTTGTAGTTATAAGGGATAGTACCTTAGAGGGCTCATCAATTAAGTGTACCCGAGTGTGGGTAAAGGATCTAGTTTGGATCCTAGAATCCATTATTGTGTGGATTAGACCTTAGTTTGGATCCTAGAATTCATTATTGTGTGGATTAGAATACTATCTACTGTTAGAGTAGTCATAACATAGCTAATAATTAAATCATTTAATTATTAGTCTATTTACTCTATGCTTAAGTTATACTTAGGCAGCGCTTATATTTCTCTAGGGTTTTCACCTTTAGGGTTTTGTGATTCCTTTTATAAGGATTCACTTCTTTACTTTTCATTACAGAGATTATTGTATTCAGTATTGTTGTTAATAGAAGCATTATTCTTTTCAACATGGATTTCAACTCTCTGGCTTTTTGGCCTCCATAGCTTTTTGTCTTCTCTTCTGTCTTTGCTTCCAGTCTGTAACAGTCTTGCATGCAGGTGATCTTAGGAGATTAGCTTTCAGCCTAATCTTAACATGGTATCAGAGCTCTTCTGTTGTTCGTTGTTCGTGTTGTGTTGAAGCGTTCCAGACACAGAGGGTTTCAGAGGTTTTTCTGGCATCTTTCATTGATTCTAGGGGGTCTTTATTTTTTGAGGCACTTTGGACCAAAACTGACCTCACGGTTGCATCCAGAAGGCCCAAAAACCCTAGAATCCATATAAGGCTTGTCCGATTTGGACACCGGGGCCTCGGGGAGAAAATTTTTGGCCTTCTAGGGCCGTACAGACATGATTTTCGAGAAAAAAAATTAAAAAATGCATATTTTTTAATTCTTTTTGTGTTCTAATTAACGCGTGCAGTGCAAACAGAAAGGCGCCGCCGGCACGCCACCGGCGCACCACCGCCGCCGGCCCGCGCCCGGCCGCTGCCCTGCCGGCTCCACTCCTGCGCCTCTGCCCGTCCCGCCGCCTCCGGCTCCTCCCGGCCCCCTACCGCCTCCGGCTTCTCCCGGCCCCGCCGCCTCTTGGCCCTCTGCTCTCTGCACCTCTGGCCCGTCGCTCCGCTGGCGCCCTCCACCGGCCCGTGCCGCTCCGCTGGCACTCTCCACCGGTGCCCACCGCTCCCCGGTGGTGCGTTTTGAATTAGCCACCGGCGGCCCGTTTGCCAGCCCCCGCGGGCAGCTTTAGCCCAGCGGGCGGTCCTATGAGGGACCAGGGGCTGCGGCCCAGCCCCCTGAGCGCGCCATGCGCCCGAGGGCCCACTTTTTTTAGCCCTAGGGGCTTAAAAAAAATTTTCTAAGGCCTTTTTGACCCTCCTGGAGTGTTTTCGCTCTATCTTGAGCATCCGGGGGTCTTTTTTCGACTTCCATATACCATCGGAAAGCTCTTTTCGAGCACTTTCCGATGATGGAGGTTGGGTTTTTGGGTTCTACCATTTTTATAGTATTTTTTACTGTTGAATTCTGATGTCTATTTTTGCCTTCCGGGAGTCATATCTGGCTCATCCGGACTCCGTTTTTGGAAAACAAGATATCGTCAGAAAGCTGGTTCAGTGAACTACTCAGTTGTAGGGGTCTTTTTCCAGATTTTACTCTAGGTTTTCTCTCCTCTGAGTTTGGCAGTTTATGCACTCTGGTGGATTGCTTGGTTCTACAGGTCTTGGGATCTCTTCTACTGTACTTCTGGTTCACTCTTCTTTCTGACTTCTGAGCATTGTATGCTTCTTCTGATGCATTTTTATTCTATAAACGCATTGAGATAAAGTGCCTACTTCTGCATTTCTAGGATCTTGTACACCTTGTATGGTTGTTGTACTTGCACTCTGTTATAAAGTGCCATGGGGGGTTATGATATTTTTGCCATTTTAGGCGCATCCACCTTTGTTAAGTGAGCGTACCTTCCATGACATTAGCCCATGCTATGTGTCAATGACACTGCCCTTTATCCTATATTTTTACTTTTGTTGCACTATTGGTATTCCTGGTTCTTCTTCTGCAGATGTTTCTGGCATTGCATTTCAGTGTTCCTGTCACCTCTCCCAGTTTAGCATTATGGGGGGTTCACCTGTTGGTTCTATTGCTTCCTGGTTTGATTGATCAGCTCTTCAGACTTTGTCTTCTCTACCTGGTCATGCACTTTAGTGGGGGTTCCAGTAGTTTCTCCTGACAGAGTTTACAGTTCCTTGCTTCAGAGATGTTTCTTGCTCATTCTTGTTCCTTTCTCTGGGAAATCTTTTCCCTAGATTGAAGGCTTAGTTTCCTTCATCTAGTTTGCTTTCTTG
>MU226251.1:1826856-1842242 GCA_018584345.1 Thuja plicata
ACAGTTTGGCTATATCCTTAACTTGGAAAACTTTGAAAACCTTAAGAACAAACTAAATCTAATCCTAAAGCTAAAACTTAAACAAACTTAAATAAAAGTAGATCACTAAATTTTTATTTGATTCCCCGTGACTAAGTAGACACTCAAAACAAACAACTTATCAAACCAGTGCCTAATCTGGGCTACAAAGTCAAATATTGAAGACAATATTGACATCATCGTAACATCACAAATCCATATTCAAGGGGCATTTATGTGCCAATGGGTAGCAGAGACATACCCACAACTAAAATTTCTAAAGTTCTTTGAAATCCACAATCAATAAAATGTTTCCCATTCTTCACCTAAAATATTTTTTATTCATTATTTGAATGAAAGTAATAAGTGAATCTTGCATTCTTTAAATTGTAAGCAAATAAATCCTTGATCCTTTTACTTAAAATAAACACATCAAAATTATGGAGAAAACTGTAAAAAATTGCATAATAGCGCTTTATATTGAACAATCTAAATATAGATACATTACTCAAAAAAATTATCACAGAAGTGACATATTCTTACTAAAAACCAAAAATTAGAAAAGTAGATTTTTAGGAAGATGTTTCTCATAAAATATGAATGTCTTGCATTCATCATCTAGGACAAAATACACTTGAATGGAATGGAATCCCGAACATAAAAGAAGAGAGGGAAGATAAAGAAGGAAGAAATCCTAAATTTTCTTATCTACTGCAACTTGGCCTCTTCCACTTTATTAAAATCAGGTTTACAATATTCATTTCCTATGCAATTGACAGATATGTTCTCCTTCCTAACTTAGTTTGCAAAATCTCATCTTTATTCCATTATAAATCTGATCTTATCTTCTGAATTCTGCCTCATCTTTACGAATGTAAAATTTATCACAAACATTTGAATCTTCCCTCTTATCCTTAGTCTGCAATTATCTTATCTCTTTGTAATTTATCATTGATATTTGCACTTTGTCTTCATATGATAAGATAATCAATACAAATAAATAATTCAATTTGATAAAATCAAGTCTGCAATATTTTAAATTTCAAACATGGCCTTGAAAATTGTTTGACAAAAGAAACCTTCAGAACTTAAGAAAACTTTGAAAGTTTTGAGTCTTGAAAATATGTCAAATGTGGTGTTAAGGATATGACATTGAATGTGGATGTTTACTCATATGGGGACAGTAAGTATACTGAGGATCAACTCATGAAAATCAACACGATCAAAGTTACCCATTTAATTACTTTTGAAAACTACACCTGTTTTGAATAACTAAGAGACCCTTCTGATCACATCTCAAAAAAAATATCACACTGCCATAACATCCTGAAAATGAATATGATTGTTTATTTAATTAAAATAAAGAGTTGTAAAAGAGGGATTGACCTGACTCTCCACGTGTTTAAAAATGTCAATCTCCAAAGGGGGCCTTCCATACATATTTAACTGTGTAATCAACATAAACTTTGTTTGGTTTGGGCAATGTTAAAAATATCAAACCGAATCTTGAAGCTCTACAAATGAGCACATTAGTAAAATAGTATGTGGAGAACCACATAAATCCATTCAATTCTCTTGACAATCATCTAATCACGAAATATCAACTCATACAGAAGGTTAGTTTGAGACATTTGACAATGTACACACAACAACTTTAAGAAGCTGGTCTTCTTTCGACACACCAAAAATATCAGATCAAATGTCAGGGGCACAAAAATGTACAGGGAAACACCTTGTGATATGGACAGTTCAGAAAACTAGTTCTTTTGTCATAAAAATCATCAGGATGCAAAATGTTGATATGCAAAGTAGGCAACTTTAATAGGTTTGAAAAAGCAAACTGCAAAATTTTATTAGGACCCACTAACTAACCATTTTCAAAACCTATCAAATTAAACTTTTAAATCCTAAAATTGAACATGGGCACTTAATTCCAACATGTGATTATGACCCTCAAGTGGTTTGGCATTGAAGTCAATAGATTTCAAACTTTAGCACTCCAAGTAGGCCATTTGAATAAACCTACAAGTGTGTCAAAAAGGTATTGATGAAACTAAACTCATTTATGACACTTCAAATTACAAAAAATTGAAGGTGTCAAATGTGACTCTAATTGGGGATGTATGCCTCTTGTGGACATAGAAAGGATCCAAATCTCTAGGAGCAAATCAAGTGCCTACTCCATTGGGTGACTACTCCACTATACTCTTCTTTGAAAACCTRATTTATACCTCATTAGGTGGCTCCAAGATACCAAMRATGAAAAACAAAAATCTCCCTTWGTCAAATATTYAACTCTYRTATGWTTGSAMCATGGCMCATCTATGAATAACACTRCACCRTGTCTGATTACAMACATAATCTCTAATARCATCCATCAATTTTCTGCACTCAACACTRTCAATATATCCCCTATCAGTCTRAAMTTTAAAATCAAGGGAAAAATGAAAAGTTTCATCATTATGTAACAAACACATRGCATATCCATCATCCTMATACTTATAAAGCTCTTCATCARAAAAAATTTTGRAATACAGCATKAAATRATCCCCTAGCCAATTTGAAAATTGAAAACATYCATAGTMTATTGCATAACTAGGATTTGTAGGCTCRTTTTCAYTATATACTTGCACTTCAAATTTAAAGATCTCGTAAAAGMATTTTTGCAAACTWTGCAAAGWATGTAATTCATCTTCAATGTGTGAAAAGAAAAACAATTACTTATAGATTTATTTTGTACCTTCATTTTATCATGTCGATGACAGCTATCAAGTAAACATTTTGTATCAACATCCTCATTATCCCATGCATACTCAAAAGTACAGATCTTTGGCTTACAAACATAATTTGATTTAGTTCCAAAATCATCACTCATAATTGACTAAAACACTTCATAGGAAAGCTATGATAAATAAGAGAACATGTCATAAAAATCAACACAAGGCTGCAAACTTGTATGTGCATCAAAAACATCGATTTCTCGTTACTCTCCAAAAATTCTACCATCTCAATTGATTTTGAGACAACACTATCTGAAATAACTTGAAACTCACTAAAACTTTCACTTGACAAGGTGAGTAATTTTTTATCCAAAGAATTTTTACAATGTAAATCAATAAAAGATGAAAAAATACTATCCCTATCAGGCATATCAAAGCTACTCCTAGATGAAATAGAATCCCCTAAATCAGACTCATATAAGTCATTGTGAAACATAAGACAATAAATGACTTGACTCATATCACGTGATGAAACCATATAATGAGGCTTGATAACATTATTATCATCATAAAAACTATGTGAAACCCCACATAATAGATTTATCTTCTTTAGAACAATATTCAGGGTTATCAAACAATGAAAAATCAGAAATATTAGTTTCATCTACACAATCACTTAATTCACAAGATGATGCAAAATCCCCATATTCAGTTATTCAAATTCATCAATTTCATAACCATGAGCCACAATTTAAGTATCTAATTATAAGCATACCAAGTCTAACCATGTACTAGACCAATAACAACCCGAGGTAACCATGATATTAGGAAGCATAAGAACACTAATTACTACACTAAAAAACAACCTGAGGTAACCATGATTTTCTTCAACAAAAGGTATGCACACTATGCAAGAGTCAAGTCAATGCATTAGTATGGTCAACAAATTTGGGGATTACTAATGCATTATCTATTCACTAACAATGATAATGCTCATAAATATATTTAGTAGAGTCATAGTTAATTTTCATAGTAATATGTCTACTAAAACCCTAAACAAAATTTGGCTAGGCATGGAAGCCAAGGTCATAGTATTAATTTGTTTAAACCCTTAAACACTAGCTTCTAATATGTAGTTAACTTGTTGCAATCGGTCGCGGAGGTTTAAGTCACAACCTTTGAGTATCAAATAGTGTGCTTTACCAATCTCGTGTCCTAAAAACTGGTTGGCCCTATCCTGATTTAATTTCCTTAGTCTCAATCCTAACTCTATTGAAATAAAATCAATAATTATCTGACATTTGCAGGATCTAGATTTTTCATATCAAATTAAACCAATTGTAATGTCCCAAAATGATACAAGATCAAAAATTGATTGTTAGTCCATTATGAAACTGAGAACATTCCAGACATTCCAATCTTAAAAACATCATATATAAAATTTATTGTTAGTCCATTATGAAACTAAGAACATTACCCATGATTCTGAGATATTACACTTTGTATTATGCTAATAATGATTATGCATTGGGATTTGTGGAATGAGTTGCTTGATATGAATTTATGGTGAGGGGAACTCCAACTCCCCACTTTGTATAATCCCTGATCTAAAGTTGTGTGCAATACTTGAAGCTTCAATGCAACAAAAGTGAGAAGTTAAGTTTCATGTCTCCTTATTAGTGATGTCTATGTTGGGGATAGTTGTCACATTAAAACTCTTGATGACTCCATAGAATCACAAAACACCTAAAACTTATGCATTGAAAATCCAACTACAATTATTACTAAGAGATATTGATTGCTACTGGATTTTGTTATCAGCATCATTGCTAGGTGGTGAGTCTTTAGTAGCTGTGCACCATGGTAATCATGCCATGAAAATCTTAGTCCAGAAAAGCTTTGACATTGATGGTCAACACCATAAAATGCTTTGTTCGATAATATTGTATGTATCAGTACTAAACAATAATACTCTTTATCAATCTTTCGCAGGAAATGATCCCAATCACTATCTTCAACTTAGTGATGACAAAGTCACCATAGGATAGATCTTGATGCTAACACCCAAGATAGTGCTTTTTGTTTTTCTTGTCTCCAATGCTAATCCAAAGTTGAGTTCAAATATTCAAAGATGGCTTAATGAAATAATTAGGGTATGAAATTCGAGTCTCAAATGATGCTTGTAATCAGTATATTCAAACAATGAATTAATCACTACAAATCAAATTGTGTCTAGAGTAATGTTTTCTCAATGGTATTTTCTTATATCCGGCTTTTTGGTAGTTTTTTATCATCAAATCGATGCAAATGAAATGGTTATCAAACAAACTCCTTTGATATTTGTATTAGTCTTACCTTTGGTTGTCAATCTTTACTTCTTTCTTATGTCAAGGACTGAGTCCCAACCTCTACAATAATCAACGATATCAACTAAATAGGGGACGCTAATATTATGGTAATTAAATAGTCTTCAGACAGTATAGACCCAACTCTATATACTCCTCCAAAATAGTGTTTATAAGCTATGCTAAACATAAGCAATTGAATGATAGATAACATGGAATTATGTCACCATCATAAAATAAAAATTGGTTGAGGAATTATATCGCAGAAACAAAGAATGATTTGTCATCAATAACATATTCTTTCCTTATGCTTTCAGATTACTGATTCTTGTATTTCATTTATTTCACGGGAAGCCCTAACCTGCAGGTTTAGTTGAAGACAATAACAAAGTAATGGGTAATGAAAAAAATAAAATGGGGGGAAGCCCTAACTTGTAGATATCATTCGATTCTCAAAAATGCCCTCCTCCTGCCCATGAGTGAAGTGAAAAATGAGTTTCACTTTTCACTTTTTTTTTTTTTTATATCCTGTATTCGTCGAACTTTTGACAACCTCAGGCTCGTCGAAATTTCGATGAAATCGGGGTCATAAACAAAAAAATAATAATCTAACAAGTCAAAAAGGGCCTTGGTCAAAATTAAAGGTAGAAAATAGCTATAAAATGTATTAGTGTTTCTTCTTGGCCAACGGAAAGACTCATCTTGATTCTCATCCAACAGTTGGTGCTTTCCCTCAAAGTGAAGATTGATGTTAGAATATTCTTCATGGGATTGCAATTAAGTGCCATCTGTCTTTGGTAGGCCAGTCTATAGTGGAAGGTGAGATCAGAAACCACCAGATCAGATTTCAATCAATAGAAGGTGTAATTCCTAGATGCAAAGATGATCAAAATTTATTCTTCGCGGATTCAAGACTTTGTGAAAAATGGCAAGTGGCTGGGGTTAAAGAAAGGTTAAAAGATGATCAAATCAATTTCAATCTAGTGGTTGTCACTTTGCCTTAAAAAAAATATGCATGGAAAATACTCTTTAAGCCATTGTGATAGGATGACATGTGGAGACAATGGGGCCTATTTGGGGGTAGAGGAAGTTAATGCATGGGAAGATCTTTATCAATCCAACGGCAGGTGTGATCCCATGATCAACAGATATAGCCTATTTACTCCTTCATGGAAACATGCCTGAGTGACACGTGGAAAGTGGTCAGTGCTAAAGTACATAAGCATCTTTTAGTTTAGATTTGATCATGTGGCTAGTGCTATCCTATAAAGATCAATATGTGGTGAATTTATCCATCAAGGCATTATGATTGTTTTCCACATGGCTTTCATTGATCGTGGGTCCTACCTGGGGTTAAATGTAAAGTTAATATTCTTACAAATCTTTTTGATCTAACTGTGGGCGTGATCCAACAAAGTTCAAGGTGAAAGGAATTTATTCATCATGGGTTCACACATTTGCATCATGTGGTAGATGATGGGACCTGTCTGGAGTTAAGGGCAGGTTAAAGATTTGTCAGATCTCAGAAGATCTAACGACTGGTGAATTTTTGCTATACAGAGATGCTCAAAGATTATTCTTTGTAGATTCATGCCATGGTACCATGTGTCCTTATTTGACCGCGGGTCCATATTTGTGCAGACAAATAAATTTAAAGCAGGTTGGTTTTGATCTGACAGTCATCACGTTTCCTTGAACCAGATGAGCACAAAAGATATCCATAGCAGAAACATGACTTTTTGACACGTGGAATTTCCTGATTGTGAGTTTGGAAGTTGTTCAGTAAATTTAAAGGTAGATTTGATCAAGAATTATCTGACGGTATATGTGATCCCACCATGCAAAGTTGCATCCTGTTTAATTCATTGCAGCATCACACCTTGTTTACGCGTGTCCAGATCTGATCTTGGCTCGCGGGTGTTTTAAAGATAATTGATGGATGCATTTTAAAGTTGATAGAAAGATCAATCTAGGTTTTTAATAGTATTTTCCATTCTAAGGCTGACCATTGGAATAGTTTTTGGAATATTTAAATACTTTCCACAGGGTTTGAAGTGATGGTTCTCTGTTCTATGTTGCGCGAGAGTAGATGAATAAAATCTTATTTCTTGGATTGTATTTATGTCATCCTGGGATGTTGTTAGGGTGGAAATTTGTGGCTCAAAATGATTTTATATTGAGAACTGATATTTTAGGATTTTTGATCAGATTTGCAAATCTTCTGTAACCCTTAGACGGTGCCTTGTCTCCTATGCACTAATGTTGGATCTTCTCCCAAGTTTAGGTGGTTGGAAAATTATATTTCATATTAGGATAGACATACTCCAGATGAATTAAAACAAATATTAATATTCCATTTTTCCTTTAGTAGAGGACTATTCTCTAACAGCCTGAGGTAAATGGCAGTTGCAGATTAGATTGTACACAGAAGGGAGTGAAGAAAAGGTTTCAACTTGATGGCCAAGCATTTTGGTGGTTGGATGAGTTATTGCTTTATAACTTATTTGTTGGATCTTGACCTAAATGATCTAAGGCTTTTTGCAATCCTTATTTCTATAAAGGGATTTCCAATATCATTTAGTAGGGGCTGAAGAATTGGGGAAGTATATGAAAGCATTAGGTTGCATACTTGTTTCTAGTCAGGGATATAGTAAATTAGTTTTTAGACTGTATCAATATAAAATAGAAATTTTTTAGATCTTTTTCATTTATTGAAGTCCAGTATGTATTTTGAAACAGATTGGTAGATAAGCAGGATTTTTCATACTTAATACAATATTTCAAACTCAAGTCTCTCCTTTGTGTTTATCTCTTGAGTTTTGGATCTTCTAATTCATTGCATAGGGTTTATCTATGTATATGTTGTCATTCCTTAGTTTTGATCAAGGCTTAAATTAAATATTTCTTGGGATAAAACATAGGTTCATTTGGTACTGCACAAGGATCTTATAAGTATTGTTTGGTTTGAGATTATTTGTGTTTATGGCTTTGAGTCATTGATAACATTTGGTTTATGTATTCTTCTTATGAACTAGAAATTTTGCCCAATGGATAAAGCACTGATCATAAATTAGTACATCCTTTATTGATACATGTTTGATTGATCTGGCTATATTCTGCAAAGGTAAATCAAAACCAATTCCAAGTTCTTTCATGTTTTGTGGTTGTTGGTTGTGAGTCCTTCATGGTAATGGAGAGTCAATGAATGTGTGGTTAAGATTGAGTACTTTCTTACCATTATCTGTTGTTTAAAATAAATAGATAAAGATTTTTAAATAGTTGTATATTGAGTTGGATTAGGTGTACTCACCTTGGTTTTGTAGAGCCAGAAGTGCAGAGGGCAGTCTTGTCCCTATAGTTGGTCCAGTTACCTTAAAGGTCTTCCCATATTTAGAGCTAACCACTCTTAAAATAAATAGGTATACTGGTAGCTTTCAAAGCATAAACATTTTAAAACACCAACAATTGAAAGGAAAATGGTTATCAAATGCAGGACAATCCACTATGATCAAATCAGTACTTTTTGTTGTTCCAACCTATCAAATGTCCTACATGCCTCTCTCTCAAAATGCTAAAGAAAATTTGGAAAAGAAGATGAAAATTCTCTTCTAGCAAGGGGTTTCTAATAATTATAAAAATGACTCTAATCAGATGGGATAAAAATTTTAGACCCCTTAATGTAGGTGGACTAGGTATCAAAAATATTAAATGACATAATTTGGCTATAGGGGCCAAACTAGTATGGAAAATTTATCAAGAGCCAAACAGTAAATGAGAGAAAATTATTATTACGGATACTTAACCACAAATGACAATACCAATATTTTTAGAATTGAAAATCCTCCTAAAGGCTCAAGAGCTTGGAACTTTATTTTGAATTACAGAGACCTCATTAAAAACAAAATCAGATGGGATGTTGGATCTAGAAACTCAGCACTCTTTTGGGAAGATTCTTAGGGGGGATATGCACCTCTTAAGAGTTTAGTATCTAAAAATATTAAGGATACACTGACAAATCTCTAGGGGAAAACCCTTAGAAATTAAATAGTGTTTCCAGAAGAAGGCCCCAGCCTTGGATGGAAATGAAGATCCCTTGCAGTAACCCCTTTATCCTCAAATGAAAAATTTGAATTAAACAACATACTTAACTCTAGGTAGATTGTTCCCAAAACCAGCAATGATAAGCTCATATGGACTAGTTCCAAGACAAGCTCATATAGGGTTAAGGAGGGTTATGAGGCTTTAGTTAAGGAATAACAATGGTTGGAATCAGACTTGCCTTTCTAGTTGTGTTGGGATAAACTATGCCTCCCCAAAGTAGGGATGTTCTAATGGGATGTCATGTAGAAAAGGATTATAACTGTTGAATGGTTTAAGAAAATTGGATTTGAGGGCCCATTTCATTGAGTTCTTTTTGAAAAACATGAAGAATTAGTGGATCATATCCTCATCAACTACGTCTTTGCACAAAATTTTTGGCAATGGCTTCATCAAAAACTTCACTTTAAGTCTACTATGACTAAAAATCTAGTGGACCATCTTAGAACGTGGCCAAAGATTCAATCCAAAAGCCTCTATAATGATGCAGGAGCATCCTTGTTTTGATGGAAATCTTGTATCATTCTGTGAGTTTGGGTTATAGTTTCCAATTTCTATGTTTCTAGTTGTGGTTGGTCTACTTGGATCTTTAGTTGTTGTTCTCATATTGGCATTTTCTTGATAGTGCTTTAGATTCTTTTTTGTGATTACTCCTTATTTTTTGTTATCTTGTTCGATATCTGGAGGATTTTATAATAGGGCAGTATTTGTTTTCATGTTCTTCTAATTGGGTTGATAGGTTGGATTATGGTCGAGTTTGCGTGTGAGTTAGGAGTTGCGCTTGTGAGTTCTTATTCTGGAGTGTTCTTGGATCATTCTCCTATGGTCGCATCTCTTGGGGTTGATCATGTGTTGAGATTTCTTTCTCTTTCTGGTTTTGGGTAACATGTTCATGAATGGTGTGGACTTACCTAGAGATTTGTGTTGCGATCGAGATTGTGGGATTATTATCCATCGTGATCTTAGCATGTGGATCATGGTTCCTTCGTGGATTGTTCCATGTGATCATTTCTTCTTATGTTATATTTGTATAGGGATGGACCTATATTTGTAAGATGTTTCCTACTTTGGGAAATGTTATTACTTTAGTCGACTACTGGTCATGATTTTATATAAATGCAGGGCTTGGTTTTGTGTTAGAGAGTCAGTTAGTGGAGGGAAGAAGGTATAGTAGTGGAATATTGACCTGAAGCTTGCATAGATCTTTGGGATAGATCTTGGATTTGTATGTGGTTGTAACCGGGAAGGCCTTATATAGTTTGACATGTATGAGTTAAATTATGATTAATAAAGTGTTTCTTGTGTTTTCATTGTGTTGACTCTTGGTGCAAGGTTGGACATCTCCTTTGGGGATTATCTCACCTTGGCATTGCATCAAGTGGTATCAGAGAAAGGTTTGATGCTAGTTGTGTTTGAAAATTCATGTTCCTGGCCTTGTCATTCCTTGGATAATTTTTTTGTGAGGTGGTAGAGTGAAGACCTAGCTTGCATCAAGTGAAGGATTATACAAGGTGGTCAGAACTTGGATTATTTATAGGGGGTTGTGGCTCTTGGTATCTACTAGGTGAACAGATCATCGATCAGAGGTAGTTGCACTTAAGGTTGTGAAGATGCCTCCTAGAAGAATAAACCCTATGATGATTCATTATATGAAAGAGGATCTACGAGATGAGATCCGTAATGAAATGAATGAATTAAGTAATGAAGTCATGGAAGGTATCAGAAATGTTGTTGATGGATTACAAAGAGGACCTAGAACAAAAGATGTTTATGAGGAAGCTTCTGATGAATTTGGATATATAGAGATTTCTAGATCTATTGATGAAGATGGATCTGATAGGTTGATGAGAACTATGGATAGACTGAATATTGGTCATAGGATGGAAGTATCTAATTTCTCAGGAACATTGAATCCTGAAGACCTGATTGATTGGATAGGAGAGCTAGAAGACTACTTTGAGAATGAAGACATATGTTATCCTTTGAGGGTTAGATTGGCACAAACTTAGTTGAAAGGACATGTTTCTCTTTGGTGGAATGAGTTGTATAATAATAGAGAAGATGAAGGATAATTGAAGATTGCTAGATGGAAGCTTATGGTTACTAAATTGAAAGCCAAGTTCATACCTGAGGATTATGAATTGGAATTATTTAAGAAGTGGCATAATCTGAAGTATAAAGATCTTAGTGTGAAGGATTATACTAAGGAGTTTTAAAATTTGACCATTTGATCTGGACATAGAAGGTTGACTAAAGAGAAGGTCGCTAGATATGTTAATGGACTGAGATATAACATATTGGATGAGTTGAGTATGTTGAAGATTGGTATGATTGAAGATACTTGTTATTATGCTTTGAAGGTTGAAGATAAGTTGAAGAAGAGAAATCAAGGTATCACTTCAGGAAAAGATAAATAGGTGAAGGAGAAAGATAAGCATAGTGAAGAAGTTAAATTGGTTGTACCTAGGAATGATGATAGCAAGAGAGATGATAGGAATTGGTTTAAAGGCACTTGTTTAAGTGTGTACATGATGGACATAGAGATTTTAAGTGTAAACAGACACTTGTGGCTTAGGAGGATCATGTTATTGTTGAGAACATGGTTAAACCTGAGGGTGATGAGAATCTTATGCATAGAAGAACATTGTTGACCAAGAATCAAATTGATCCTTGTCAAAGGAGAAATTTATTCAGGACTATGTGTAAGCCTAATGGTAAATTTTTTAAGGTGATTGTTGATGAAGGAAGTACTGATAACTTGGTTTCTAAGGAGATGGTTCAGAAGCTTAATTTGAAGAGGTTGAAACATCCTAGCCCCTATAGGATTAGTTGGTTACAATAATATCATGCAGTAGAGGTTAAGGAAAACTTCATGGTAAGTTTTCACATTGGTCCTTATAGGGATGAAGTATTATGTGACCTTTGATGAACTATAACTGATTGAATGTTTAAAGATGTTAAGTTGATGATAACCAAGCTACAGAAAGTTAATGCAAGACATTAAATCAGTTAATGTATTGTATTATCATTGATGTCAACTTGATATAATATGATTGGTTATATACATAGTTTCAAAGACTTCGTAGAACCGGAAAGATTAATATTATGCTTTCAATAATGTATAAAAGATCAGTATTCACTAAGTGACTACAAATAGTGATGGGCAGTGCACCCCGACGGACAGAGAAACCCGAGGGGAAAGTCACAGTGATACCCGAGAAAGAAACCCAAGCAAGCATTACCGACGAAAAAAATCACAAGCATTACCGACGAGAAGAATCACAAGCATTACTGATGAGAAGAATCACAGTGTTGCCTGATGAACAGACAACCCTGACGGAGATGCCTGAGGAGAACTGAAGTGTTGACCGAAAGCTAACAAAGAGTTAAACACTAAAAAGAACTAAAGTTTAGAAACAATAAAAGACTTAGCTGGCAAGAGCTAAAGAAGGAGTTAACTGGTTGTTAATATTTTTTTCATCGACAAGTTAAAAGCCAGAGATAAGAGAGAGATTTAAAGTTGTTTTTATTCCAATTGTCAAAGATAATTCTATGGGATAAAACTAAAGTAAAGCTTTAAAGAAAGACTGGCTAGAATTACGGATCATGCCAAGAACAAGAAAGTCAAGAACTGAGAAATGGTGAATTTATGTCTATAAAGAGAAAATCTAATTCATTATGAATTAGGGGTGAATAGAGAAGAAGATGCTAGAGAGAAACTGGTGAAAGACTTCACATAGTCTTGATCAATCCAGCTAAGGAAAGAGCTAAAGATTTCTATGGACACCGAGCAATAGAGAAGCACAGCATCACTGAGAAGAAAGAGGTGGAGAAAAGGTATTGAAATGAGACATTGATCAGAAAGGTATTATGAGCTTACAATAGATCTAAAAATCTGCAAAGTATAGTTGTATGTGTGAACAGATCATTTACTATTTCAATTCAACCATTGGATCAGAAAGAATCTTAACCGAGCAGGACTTAAAAATCCTTTATATATTAAGATACATCCTAAGGAGTATCAAAAGTTTTGGTCATGAAGATAGCATAGAGATGCCAGATACCAAGTGATAAACTACATAGCGTTTGGTCATAAAAGGTAGCATAGAGATGCCAGATATCAAGTGAAAAACTATTCTATTTAAATCCTCTAGCAAGGTCACAACTAACAGTGTGTTTATAACCTTTAACAGGGTTGGCTCTTCACTGAGATCACTTCAAAAGAGTGAAAATTTTGGGTTACCAGTCCCAAGTGGTTTTTCCCTTAATAGGGTTTCCACATTAAAAATCCATGTGTCAATGTGTTTATGAGTCATTAATTTAGTGTTTTACATTACACATAACTAATCTGGATTGATCGGTATACACTAATTTATTTCCTACATTTTGGTAAATGAAATACTTCTAATCGGTAAACAATAAGAATAAGGTTTAACCATGAACTCTGAGCAATAGTTATTTGTTGAGATTATTTCAAGGTATTCATCTTGTAGGACAGAAGATAACTAGGACTGTAGGGTTAATTTATTGGAATATTTTTTAGGCCACTAATTCACCCCCCACCCCCCCTCTCAGTTATTATAACAACATTATGTGTTGGGATAATGGAAAGAGTGTGTACTGAGAGGGGAGGGGTGAATCAGTACCCTTAAAATCTTTTAATCAATTCTTTGTAACCACTATTCTGTATTGATTGACTGAGTAGATTTCATACTCTAAACATATAATATCATTGTTGAAATGTAAATGTATGTAAAATAAATAGTACACATACATGAAATTTAGTACTCATGACACTAGTATTTTGGTATCGCAGAAAACCCCTATTAGAAGGTAAAAAATGCGGTGGAGATGAGACCCACAAAACTTCACTACTGCAATAAATAAAGTAGCTTGTTAAAGCTTACAAAGAATGATCACTTTTGATGATCTTACCCTATTAGGAGTAACAATGAGATTGATTATATCTACCTTGTGAGAGGATTTAGCAACACAAAGTATGTGTGCACTCAGTTAAGAGATTTAGAATAAGATGGTTAAGTCTACTCTGTTAAGAGATTTTAGAGGTTTATTACAATTGTTAGAGAGTAACAAAAATTTTATCTGAACATATACAATCTCAATATTGCTGATACAGATCCATTAAGTGCATACAAAACATATCACCTTAATGTTAATGATAATACCTTCTTCTTTGTTCTGCTCGGTAGCCTTGCCTTAGTTCTAAAAACTGATTTTTGCAATGTAGTCTCTGTCCTTAAAACCATTGTCTGATCTTTGATGTTTGTAGTATGGTGGCTACTTGATCATTGCTTGATCAACATAAATTACAAAATTTGACATCTATACATTTATATATCTAACTATATGACCTAATTAGGGCTTTACAATTACATCCCTACCCTAAGATCAATGGTGTACATAATTTACCTTGATCATCTAACATAGGAGACATAAATAATTAATGTTGTATATCCATAATTAATGTTCTCCTCAATCATGTAAATTGTTATCTAGGTCAGCAAAAAAAATTTTACATAGAATGATGTGCCATAACAAACTTTTAGGTGGCCTCTAGTTCACTCAGTTATTGTTGTCTCTTGGTACTTGGTGTTTTCTATGTATCTTGGTTATACTACTTGTTCGGTTTATACTGTGTAGCTCGGTGTTGCCTACTACTTGGTAAACTCTATCATCTCGGGTATCACTTTACTCAATTAACTATGGGCGTGATCAGTGCTCTCGGTTAACTTTGCACTTCGGTGAATATACCAACTGTCTTGTTGTGACTTTGCTACCATCTATCCATTATGTCTTCTTGATAACTAATGACAACTTCAATGCGCAATTGGAGTAACATTCTCCCCCTTTGGCATTAGTATCAAAAACTTATTAGTGTTCATAATATTATGCATAGTGACTCCCCCTTTGTACATGCTCAGTATATGTATATGAACTCCTCCTGATTATAGTATCCCCCTGTACTATACTCATATACATATGTTTCCCCCTTTTTTGAAAATAATGACAAAAGTGTTAGTAATAACTGAGAGGGGGGGGTGAATCAGTGGCCTCAAATTTTATCCAATTTAAACTTTAATCCACCAATCAATACTTCTCAAATTATTAAGTCCCAACAAGATGCATGCCTTTGAAATATTTGAAACAAATAACTGTCTGTCAGTTTACCTTGTCTGTCATGTTT